>JAJGOT010000141.1:1042500-1097500 GCA_022457155.1 Cladopsammia gracilis | reverse complement strand
AAGTCATCTGTGCAAGTGTCATTTCAGAATTATGAATTCACTGGTCTATTATTTTTCTCAGGGATATTAGAGTGAGCAAAACAGGCAAGCATAATTATGTGAAAAAATTGCTTGTTGCAAGGAGATTTGACTCATTTTCTATTCTCCCCCAGCTGGCATTCTCTCTCCTTGCAGCAGGCAATTTTTTCCCAAATTTGTGTGTTTTGCATGCTAAACTATTCCCCTTGGGGTATAAACTGAAAAATTAACTCATGAATTTGTTAATGATTCAACTTAGCCAACTCTGAATGCCTTCATGGGCCTTGGAAAGGAAGCTTGGAAAGAGACAAGACAAACTTTAAAGAAAATTTTATCTGCTAATGAGGTAATATTATCCATAGCCTGTGTGGCCAGGCTTTTCCAAATAAAGCAAGTGTTTTGAAGATGCCAAAAGAAGAGGGGGGCATAGGGCAAGGTTGGAGGGGGGCATGGGGCGAGGTTGGAGGGACAAACAACACACTGCATTACTTTTAGCATAAACTTGTTAATAATCGAAAGTGTAGATCAACACATCAGCAAAGCAGTGCAGTCAATGACTGGGCATTTAATAGTTGCATTTAAAATGATCTATAACGAAATTTGCTCAGATAGACCTTCTGTTCATGCTGTACTTGCTTTCTGCTATCAGTATAAACACATCGGTGTAGTTGGTGTACATGTATAACCATGCAAATTTGTTATGGATCCAAAATGTAACAGTACAAAACTTGAACTGATCCAAACTGTATTCAGTACAAATATGTGAATTGAGGCCACAAAATTAATTAAAATTAATTTTTATTTGTCTTGGATATTTATGGTTAACAGAATTTGAGACAAAGGAAAATAATTAAATTACATTAAATTGTTTTTTAAATTTTCAAAGCAAACCACATGAACATCAACAAAAAACTAAAATTAGTCATTATTATGCATCCAGCTGAGCCATTTGGTTGTTAATTAAATTCTACTCAAGTATAGAGTTGTAAGTTTTTAGTTTCATTTCAGGGAATTCTCAGAGATAATGCTGAACTACAATCAAGGTACTCTTGGATAATAAACTCATGTCCACTGTGTATCTCAAGTAGTTATTGCTACAACTGCCATTTTCCCTGAGCTCGTAGATTAAGGATTGTTAATTGCTTCCTTTGAATTGATTCTCTTATTGGGAATATCAGTCTTATGACGGCATCCACAAGGTTTCTTAATGTGCAGAAGTTCCTCTGCTGGATTACTGTATTTCCTCGAATAATAGCCAATAAAAATTATTTTATGTTAGCTGGAAGTGTGACCACTGCTAATATCTTCATTTCCACTCCATAAAAGCAAAAACATTGTACTGCCAACATCTCAAAACATTCACATTATAAAAATGTGGCAGAGAGTATAAGCACATTACAGTAAACATTACTGTAAACAGTGAATGAAGTGAAATTTAGAAGCTTTGAAAATTCTATGTTGATGGGTTGGATGTTTCCTGGACTTTTTTTTTTTTTTGGAAGCTGCCTCTTACAATAAACTAGCTCTCTCCTTTTTTCAGGTGCCTTATCCAACAAAGTCATGTGACAATGCATCTTCCAGCACAAATTGGTACTCTTTTTTTAATTAATTGAATTAATGTGACTTGTGGTACATGTAGTTGTGTCATTTGTGCTTATAAGGCAAAATAAGTTAAACAAAAGAAAAACTTTAGTCAGGACAGTTACTGTACGTAGAGCTCTGTAGTTTTATCAAGTCATGCTCATGATGATCGACATTATTTTTGTCGTCCTGATTCAAATTGTTGCATTTTAGGTGATTACACAGACTTTTATTCATCAAAAAATCATGCAACAAATGTTGGTACCATGTTTAGGGGGAAGGACAATGCTCTCATGCCAAACTGGTAAGATTTGAAGATTTTGTTAATCATGTTGTGCATGTATATAAAATAAATAGATAAATAAAATATCTATTTTTTTAATGCTTTGTTACTGATGACATCAGTGATGCCAGTGCTGTGCACATGGGACTCTGAAACCCTTATCCTTATGTACCCGACCATGTTCAGCTACATTTTACAACTCTTTTCTATATAAGACTAGTCACCCCAAACTCCCTACCCCATCCCAGACTCACTATTTTTCAGAAACTCTATCTTCATACCCATAGAGCTTATAAATGAAAGTAACCCCACCCAAAAAAAGTTATGATTGTTGAAAGTTAGTACAGGCAGTTTGTGCTCCCCACCCCCTCCCCCCTCTCCCCTCCCCCCTCCCCCTAGGCAAAATAGGGTTACACTGAAACTATAAAAACTATAAAGCAAGTGCATAATTTTGAACATGTATTTGGTATTTGCATAACATTAAATGGGGCTAAATGTAATTTAGGCAAGGTTAAACTCGACACAATGCTGGCCAGCGGTTTCTCCCTTGAGCACGGGGCGGCCCTGCAGCCCTTTGCTGGTCTCCTGATTTGCAGCTCCCCTGCGAAGGTCGAGCATTTCGCTCGCGTTGCTATTCTTAAACGTGCTCATTTGCTTTTCGCTCCCAGCCCTTCCCTCCCTTTAGGTTAGTATTGGTAAGTGCGTCTTACAGCTTTCCACTGATTCACATCAGTGTGACGGTGCCCTTGGTGGTGGCCGCTCACAGGGTTGTCATGGTTACCTCCTGCGCATGCGGGCGGCCCCCGCCGAGCATTCAGGCACCATCCCCACACTTATCTATTGTTGATGAGTTTAATGATGTGTATTATTACAGGGTTCATTTGCCAGTAGGATATCATGGACGAGCATCTTCAGTTGTGGTCTCAGGGACTCCTGTTAGACGACCTGTTGGACAAACCAGACCTGATGATAGTAAGCCATACTTTTACTAAAGCAACCTAGCATTTATCTACCAAGATTATCATCTGATTCCCAATTGGACATTGGTAATTTGATTTTGTTTTCAGGAAACCAAAGACAGTAACACAAAGTTAGTTTTTAACTTGTTAATATGCGAATCGTTGACAGAATAAGTTATAGCATATGGGGAAAATGTGCAAATTTTTACTTGGTCACCTGCCCTACCCATGGGGATGGGGTTGGAGGGAGGGGACGGTGGGGATTTGGATGCAGGGGTTAGGGGTCGGGGAGTAAGACGTTTAAGATAGTGGAGGGTCTGAAGATTGTTTTGCATTTTCACAAGATGACTCAAAGGAGCCTTTGATCTGATTTGTGAACAATGTTGCATAAAGAAACCTCTGAGTTTCAAGTTATTATAATAATAATAGCATGTGGGGAAAAATGCACATTTTCACTTGGTAGATTGGCTGCTAACATTACTGAGCCCAAGATTACTGGTCACCTGCTGTACCCATGCGGATGGCATTGGCATTGGGGGGAGGGGAGGGTGGGGATTTCAATGCAGGGGTCTGGGGTCGGGGGAGTAAAACATTTAGGAGAGGGGAGGGGAGGGTCTGAAGGTTGTTTGCTATTCACAAGTTGACTCAAAGGAGCCTTTGATCTGATTTGTAAACAATGTTGCATGAATCTCTGAATTTTAAAAGTATTAACTTAGTTATGCAAAGAATATATTGTATACATGTAAACCTTATTACAGCTTATGAATAATTTAACTTAATTTTAACAAACATATTTCTTTTGATGATTTACTTTGATGTACATAGCCAAACCACCTGTCTTTGGACCATGCAAATTACTTGATTTTGAGCTTGAAATGGTAGGTACATACTCTTGCAGTTAAGTTACTGAATTAACCATAACAGCTCTATTAAGTCTGCTCTCTGTTTCAAACTCCCTCTCTACAAAATAAGCCCTCCCCTTCACAAGTTGAATTTTGTAACAAGTTCCCTCTCTTTATTACACGTCCTGTTCTCCCCCCCCCCCCCCCCCCAAGTACTTATTCATTAAATACAGTTGGCTGTCGTCAGATTGGTAAATGCACAGTACCATCATTGCACAAAAATAAATAAGTGACCTGAAACATGTTTGGGTGGTCCAATTAATAGGGTTAAAGTCAAAGAGTAACATTTTTTTTAATAACAAAGTGGTTGGTCGTAAGGTGTGGTTCCACTAGTGTTTTGTGTAATTTGTCTTGTTGCCATAATAATTGTGCTGGTATTTAGTAAGTGATCATCTCTTATGTTATTAGCATGTTTAATATTGTTATTGTTATTGTTATTACAACAGGCATTCTTCTGTGGACCTGGTAATAATCTAGGTGAACCAATAACCATTGATAAGGTATGTTTATATATGCAACCTGGGTCTTTTATACCAATAACAATTGATCAGGTACATTTATACAGCCCGGGTCCTTTATACCAATAACCATTGATCAGTGTACATTTATACATGCCGCCTGGGTCCTTTAAACCAAGTGGCACATCATGCCTCTGAAGTTTCTGTAATCTTTACATTTACAATCCAGGCAATTTTCCCCACATGACAAAGTGACAACCCTGTGAGGTAGACAGGGGGGTTCTGTTCTCTTGACTCCCACCCTTTAAATCAGGTGCTTTCCACCTCTTTGCACTCTTTCAATAGCAAGATGTCAACTAAAGACATAATAAGATACATGCGTGATCTATAAATTATGCATCTAGCAGTACCATATATTTATTTTATTTGTGATCTTTCTTAAATAAGCTGCTTGTTGATTATTGACTTGACAGGCCCATGAACACATTTTTGGAATGGTTGTGATGAATGACTGGAGTGGTAAGTTGTTTTGTAATAATTGTTGCACACATCTGATATTGTTTAGAGTGGGGATTATATGACAAAGTAGGTTCACATCTCTTGTTGCAATAATCGTAAAAGTATACTTTATTAACAAATTTCTTAAAAATCGATTAAGCCTTAACATCTGTCTTATGTACACTTGCAGGAAAAAGCTATAAAGTTCATTCATATAAATTTTCATTTCATTTTTAACGCTTGACAAGTTCAAGCAAATAGATATTCAAAAATATATAATTTAAAGAAACTAATGAAGTAAAACAAATACAAAATATTAACTATACGTAAATAGAATATATTTATATACATATCGATTGAAAAACGTACTCAATTCTTTTCACAAGGTCAATAATAATTGTTGCAATAATAATAATAATAATAATAATAATAATAATAATAATAATAATAATAATATATAATAATATATTTACAGGTATTTATAAGTAATGTATTGTCAACTTCTGCTATTATTATTATAACAGAGTAATAATTAAAATACATTATAGCAATTCTGTTCCCCAAGAGTCATTTATAGGGAGCCCATTATAAGTATTTATAGATAATGTATTGTCAACTTCTGCTATTATAATTATAACAGACTAGTAATTAAAATACAATAGCAATCCTGCTTCCAAGAGTCATTATAGGGAGCCCATTATAGGTATTTATAGATAATGTATTGTCAACTTCTGCTATTATTATAACAGACTAGTAATTAAAATACAATAGCAATTCTGGTCCCAAGAGTCATTATAGGGAGCCCATTATAAGTATTTATAGATAATGTATTGTCAACTTCTGCTATTATTATTAAAATACAATAGCAATTCTGGTCCCAAGAGTCATTATAGCGAGCCCAACTATACAATTTAGGGTGCCCAGCAGTTAAACTATGTGCAAAAACTAAGTTTTTCTTGTTGCTCAAAGACAAATTAATGTTGGTTGCCTGTGGCAATCGGGCACTGCTAGAGTACAGCCCTGAATATGAAGTCTGCTTTTAACTTGTTGTTGTTGTTGTTGTTTATCTGTTGTAGCGCGTGATATTCAAAAGTGGGAGTATGTACCCTTGGGTCCATTTTTAGCTAAGAATTTTTCAACTACAATCTCGCCATGGGTAGTAACCATGGATGCCCTTCATGACTTTGCCATTGCAAATCCAGTTCAGGTCAGTGTACTACCCTGTAGCATATACATTTGATATTATTAAAATATTTACAGTCGCACCTCTTGATCCTTAGCTTACGGAAATCTCTAATACGCACACCTCTCTATTACAGACAGTTTCCCATGTCCCGGCAAAATTCTCACATATTTCCTTAAAAAAAAAAGACTATCATTGTGACTTCAATAATACAGACACCTGTGCTCTGTCCCTTTGGTGTCCGTATTAGAGAAGTTCAACTCAGTGTGTGGGTATACCTTTAAAGCTCTGTTTATAGACGAGAGAGGTACTGGCTTGAGGGATTAAGGGGGGAGGTGGCTATTTTCAAGGAAATATGGTATGCACTGTATAATCCAGTGTACCTGTATAATAAGTGAGTATGTCATGATAATTGATCATGGCTGTGGCCTCACAATCAGATGAAAGCATCCTTCAGATGGCCTGTGTCAAGCACCTAATTTTATTTCATTTGTTTTCCTCTTCTTGTTAGGAGCCAACCCCATTACCATACCTTCAGCACTCAGATCCTTACACTTTTGACATCAACCTGGGAGTCTCCTTAAATTGTATGTAACTTGAATAATTATTACAAGTTGTAAAGCTTAAATCACAAAGATCATCTACAGTGACAGATCTTAAGGAGCTGGGGATGATTTGAATCATTTTTGCTTCTGATTGGTTAAGAAAGTCAGGTGCAAAATTTGTTAGCCAATCAAAAAGCATAGGAATGCAAAACCAAAGCAATTATTGCAAAATTACTTTTGACACTTAATCTCCTGGGTATATGCTATTGTGTTTTTGAGAAAATATTACCGTTGCCTTGTACAGATGATAAATAAATTACTCTGAAATTTGTACTGCTAGCTTACATACACCTAATAATTTTGTGTTTAAAGGTGAAAGCATCAAAAGTCCTGTCACTATCTGTTCAACCAATTTAAAGGTAATCAAAAAAAATGCCCAGAAAGATCAAACAATAAGATCAGCGATAGTTTAATTACTCTGTACCTTAATTGAGCAATTAGGATACACAGTCAATGATGTTAATGTGGACAAGTGTCATGACCAGAAAATGTGTCTGTATTAACAAGTTATGTGGGGTAACTTTAGAGAAAATATTAATAGGGGCTGGACAGAAGATACATTGCCCGTAATTAACTGGTGTCCTGGTTGTAATTCAACAAATAACTTACTACAAAATGAAGGTTGGTTGTCAAAGGCCACTGCCTCTGCTGTCGTGTTGACAAGAAACTTTGCCTCACATTTTCTCTTTCCACCCAGGTGTATAAATGGCTGTTGTAACCCTGTGATGGACTTAGCATTCCATCGTGGGGGTGGGGGTGTTTTTTTTAATTCACCTTTACTGGCCTCTGTACAACAACTTTTTTTCTTTCATGAAATATTAACATTCAGTCCTGAACTTTGACTTAGTTATTATCATCAAAATAAACTCAGACATCAGGATATTGCCTGATATCCAACATCTGATTTTTTACCATGTGATGTGTTTCATCCAATAAGATTGTGAGAAATTTAATTGATGACCTATAATTAAATTATGTGCAACAACAGCAGTCAATTTTTTTCATTTTTCAATGTTTGTTTAATTACAGAACATGTACTGGACAGCAAAACAGCAGTTAGTTCACCATACAGTGACGGGATGCAATATTCGTCCTGGGGATTTATTGGGTTCTGGTACAATCAGTGGAGAGGTGAGATGCACAATAAAAGTTTCACTTTTAATCGGGTTGTAACTTCTTTTATAAACATGCGAGGCTTGTGGGATGTGGTCAGAATACTGCACAGATATGCGTAGGTATACTTATGCCACTAAATAGGACTCTAATGGCCACATTGGTAGCAGACATTACCCCTGGATCTACCAGAATAAAATAATGAGCCCAGGTATTAGCAGCTATGAATGCTGTTTTGGTTTTGTTAGGAATTATCAGTATGACATGGCTAATACTTCAGCTCAGGGATCCCACATGAAGATAACAAGAGATGAGGCTTGTGGTTAATGATATAATAGTAATTAAAAGAAACTAAGAGAAACCAAAAGAAACCAAAACACAGCTTTCCTATCAGTCGTAAGGACTAAAAACGTGCCAACAAAGAGAACATTAAACTTCCGGTTGATGTCCATGGCTTAAAAACGTCCATGATTAAGTTGTTACAGGCCAAGGGCAGATATTCTCCCAGTATCATCTCAAGCAAACTTGGTAAATAAAATCTCATTATCTGCAGCAAGAAAGGCACCCAGCCTAGCTATATCATACTTGGAAAATATCAGACCGGCAAATAAGGACTCTGATTGGTTGATTTTAGTTGTCAGCCCTCTCAACTAGTCATGTTAGTCATGTAAAGGTTCTTATATGTGGGTTTTACTGTGTTTGCAGACCCCTGATTCTTATGGGTCAATGTTGGAGCTTTCCTGGAAGGGCACTAAACCACTGGACCTAGGAGAGGGCCTCACAAGAAAGTTCCTCCAAGATGGAGATGAAGTCATTATGACGGGCTATTGCCAAGGAAATGGCTACAGAGTTGGTTTTGGAGAGTGCAGGGGGAAAATATTGCCTGCTACACACATACAGTAAATAAAACAATATTGGACTTTCGCTCTCGAGAGCGGTAAAAATCAAAATGTAAGAAAAAATTGCAAATTTCGTTTTTTAAAAGCAAAGGGGGCGTGGGCGGCACGGTGGTGTAGTGGTTAGCGCGTCGGACTTTCAACCTGAAGGTCGGTGGTTCGAAGCCTGGTCTCTGCCGTCGTGTTGTTTCCTTAGACAAGAAACTTTACTCCACACTGTCTCTCTCCACCCAGGTGTATAAATGGGTACCGGCGACAAAATGCTGGGGGTAACCCTGCGATGGACTAGCATCCCATCCAGGGGGGAGTAGTAATATTCCTAGTCGCTTCATGCTATAGGACCGGGTTTAAGCTCCGGCCGTTATGAGCCTTCTGGCTCGGGTGCGCGACTTAACTTTACTTAAAAGCAAAGAAAAAAGGCAATACCAGAACAAAGTACTGCTCATCACGGACTTTTTTTTTTTGCTATTTTGAAGTTCACCACTTGTATGAGTAAAGTCAAATTGTTTGAATCTTAACCGTTTCCTTTTTGGGGCAAATGTAGCTGTAACAATTTTTTGAGAGACCCTGACATTATGTAAATTGATGGCAAATGGAACAAAGATAATAAATAACAGTTGAACAACAGTCTTCGAATGTGCTTAGAATTTAGTTATTTTTTCTTTCTTTCTTTCTTTTTCTTTTTTTTTCTTTTTTTTTTTTTTTGGGGGGGGGGGGGGGGAGGAGGGGCTTCACAAATGGAATGTGTTATTAACACCCAGAGAAAAGTGGTTACATTCCTAGTCTCCTCGCATCGAAAATTTTAAATATCAAGTGTCCTTGCATAAACAGTCGTAGTTGTTGTTCTCGTCTGCCCTGCCTCGCTCGTTTTGGCCTGGTTCAGAACAGTGTCACAGCGGATTTGGACCTCTATCCAGCCACGCCCGAATTTGGACCCCTCCCCCCAAATAAAATGTTGTGGTGTAATTTAGCATGCTTCAGGTATGGGGTTTTCGCAATACATGGCCTAAGAACAAGGAATGTTCATTTTAAAATGGGCTTTTTTTTTTAGAACAAGAAATAAATAATACTGAATTTCACAGGGGTTTCCATATCTGCGAAAGGGAGTCTGAATTTGGATCCCCCGTACATCCATATTCGCTTATGACTATGAACCAAGGATCCAATTCCGTTAGTGCAACAAATGGCAAGCGCCCTATTATTGAAAATGATTTCGAAAGTTGGGCAAAAAATTCATCGCAATGATTGCGTAAGCTTCATATGTTTGATATCATTTTACAGTTTGAGCAGTCGGGCAGCAACAGCACTGCAATGCCTTGTAGCCGGCTGAGTGAGTGAGTGAGTGAGTGAGCAGTCCGGCTGTATGCGCAATGTGTGGCTTAAATTTGAAAGAAAAACGGTCAATTGGTATTTTAGCTGTCGGCAATGAAAGGGGTACCATTTCGATAAAATTTTGTATATGAAAGTGTAAGGGTTTCAACCACGGGGCGGAACCTACCCGTACAAAACTGTATTGAGTACATAACCCTACTTCGCCCTTCCTCCGTCACCCTTCCAATAAAGATGAGGATTACCATCCCAGTTCATGGATGGACGGACGGACGGATGGATGGATAACTTTTATTTTAACACGATAAAATTTAAGCTACAGAGCTTATGGGATCGTGTGCAAAATAAATGGTAAAATAATACAATATAACAAATACAAGTAACAGTAATGCATAAGCTTTTGTAATATCAAACTGCACAAAATTCGGCCTTTGTACTCACTTAGCCAACAGAATGATCCCCCAGAAACTCACAGAAACTGAGCAGCATTTAGATTGGAGTACAAACTCACTGAAGAATGTGTGCGAGTATGACTTACCGTTGAGCAGCATTTAGATTACCGTTGTAGGACGACAGCTTCTCAGAGCACTTGCTTCTTCCCGTTTCTGAGCAGTACTGAACGACGGAGGCTCCCTGGAAGCGTTGTACACGTCCTCAATCTCGCAATCAAATTCCTCTGAGT
The DNA here is from genome assembly GCA_022457155.1 of Cladopsammia gracilis. NCBI lineage: Eukaryota > Metazoa > Cnidaria > Anthozoa > Scleractinia > Dendrophylliidae > Cladopsammia > Cladopsammia gracilis. Next base: position 1,086,993 of record JAJGOT010000141.1, on the reverse strand, counting down.
TAACTTCGTGAATACGAAAACCTTCGGACCCTCCCCTCCGCTAGGCGTTTTACTCCACCCGACCCCCCAACCCTTCTTCCCTAACAATGCTCTTCCGGAGAGCCGTGTGCATACCTGATATTACCTACACAATACATGTGCATGTACATCTTATAAAAATCTACTAAATTATCCTATAATAAATGATGGTTACAAAAATTCAGAGGACTACTGAAAGAGTTGGCTCAGATTTGATCTTATTTGATAGGTGTCATTCCAAAGAACGGTGCTCCGCTCCCTCCCCCGGGGCTCCGCTACGCTTTCACGGCTTCCGTTTGGGGTCTGGTAACAAACAGATTATTTGAGCTGTTTCTTCACAGATTGTGTGAATAAACATTAGATGTTGATTCAAACCGATTTTTAAGCGTGTCCCTCAGGAAAAGATCATTTTTAACGCCTGAAAACGCAAAGTGGGACAAAATTTCACTCGATGGCTCGAGCGGGATCGTAGCTGTCCAAATGATGTCTGCAATTCATTGGCGAACGATACAATTGATACAGTTGTTTCGGGAAAGGTTATCGGAAAAAAGGGAAAAAGTACACGCGATAATCCCGAAAATTAATTTGGGATACGATCGCTGAATGTTTATAAGTCAAGTCTCCCTGCATTTTTTTTTCGCTCGCTTTTCTTCGTGGCTTCTTCCTTAACTATTAGCGCTTTTCCCACTATCTGAACGCCTGGAACAGGCTAATATAAATACATCAAATCCGCGATGCCTCGTCCGGGCTGAGATCTCATGTATATACCCACCACGCTTCCCAATATATAGAAACACCATATATATATTTAAAAGCATTGTAGCATCATTGGCCATCATGACCCATCACTTGACATCATTCACCGTTACTTGGCATCATTTACCGTCAATTGGCATCATCCACCGTCATTAGGCATCATTCACCGTCAATTGGCATCATTCACCGCCATTAGGCATCATTCACCGTCACTTGGCATCATTCACCGTCATTAGGCATCATTCACCATCACTTGGCATCATTCACCGTCACTTGGCATCATTCACCATCACTTGGCATCATTCACCGTCATTAGGCATCATTCACCATCACTTGTCATCATTCACCGTCATTAGGCATCATTCACCGTCACTTGGCATCATTCACCGTCACTTGGCATCATTCACCGTCATTTGGCATCATTCACCGTCACTTGGCATCATTCACTGTCATTAGGCATCATTCACCGTCACTTGGCATTATTCACCGTCATTAGGCATCATTCACCGTCATTTGGCATCATTCATCGTCACTTGGCATCATTCCCCATCATTAGGCATCATTCACCGTCACTTGACATCATTCACCATCATTAGGCATCATTCACCATCACTGGGCATCATTCACCATCACTTGGCATCATTCACTGTCACTTGGCATCATTCACCGTCACTTGGCATCATTCACCGTCACTTGGCATCTTTCACCGTCATTAGGCATCATTCACCGTCACTGGGCATCATTCACCGTCACTTGGCATCATTCACCGTCACTGGGCATCATTCACCGTCACTGGGCATCATTTATCATCACTTGGCATCATTCACCGTTATTCGGCATCATTTACCGTCACTTGGCATCATTCGCCGTCACTTGGCATCATTCACAGTCATTAAACATCACTTACCATAACTAAACATCATTCACCATAACTGGACATCATTCACCGTCACTAGGCATCATCCACCATAACTGGACATCAGTCACTTGGCATCATTCACCGTCAAGTAAACGTCATTCGCCGTCATTAGACATCATTCACCTTCAAAGTAAACATTACTCCCCGGGGGGGGGGGGTACTCCCTCTAATGGGCTATACGGGGATGCTCCGCCCGAAAGGGGTACCTTTTTGAGGCTGGAGGTATATGAAAGGGTCGGGATTTCACGAGTTGGAGTATATTAAAGGGTAGGGATTTCACGAGTTGGAGTATATGAAAGGGTAGGGATTTCACGAAGAATAGGAAAGGGTAGTGAAAACAGGAGTTGAAGCATAAAAAAGGTAGGAAAAACTGCCATTTAAGTATTATAAAAAGGGCCGTTCAAAATATATCAAACAGACGCACTTAAAGGCTATATGAAAGAGGTACCATTTTCACTTAAAGGTATATGAAAGGGGTACCATTTTCAATGAAAGGTATATGAAAGGGGTACCTTTCTGTCAAAAACGGTATATGAAAGGGTAAGGGTTTGGACCTCGGGGCGGAGCATCCCCGTACAAAACCTTGTTGAGTACCCCCGCCCCCCCCCCCCCCCCCCGGGCATTACTCGCCGTCGCTGCTACTTTTGAACTCTACGGTATTAGAAGACGAAGACCTCTACTTTGAGACATGTCTAAATTTTTATATTAGGAGAAAAAGTGCTATCGACGAAGACATTCTACTTTGAGACGTCTTATTTTAAAAAAATTGGTTGACATCACCGACTTCTGTCAACTTTGACGGCAAAAACGTTTACGAAGATGAAATTTTTAGCCGACAAGAAAGTTCAATTTTTCTCAATTGAATCCAAAGATTACAAATATTTAAAATTCCTACAGGGGTTATGACACTTTAATGAACGCAAAATATGGCATCGTCTTAAATCCCATAGTTTGCGTCATGGCAAAATGCGGCGTAACATTAAGGACACATTTTGCGTCAGCGCAAACCATGGCATGAAAAGCGAGCAAACTATAAGTTTAACAAAAAATGACAATCAGTTAGATATCAACTGTATAGCGTTCGATTGCATCTCGAAACAAAACCAATTTCTAAGCCGTATTTTGCGACAATTCAAACTGTGGTGTCAAATTAAGACCATATTTTGCAACATCGCAAAATACAGCGTATGGAACAACCCCATGTTTTGCCACGAAATCTTGACGCGAAACACGGTCCAGCTCCAAGTAACATATATTGAGATGACGCAAACTGTGGTCAGTTAACTTTTGCATTTTGCGTTCTGAATGCTGGCTATAGTTTGCAAACTTTACCTTGGGCTGGCACCTTGTCGGTGACGGTGACTGATGCCTTAAATGACGGTGAATGATGTCTAGTGACGGTGAATGATGCCTAATGATGGTGAATGATGCCTAATGACGGTGATGATGCCAAGTAACGGTGAATGATGCCTAATGACGGTGAATGATGCCAAGTGACGGTGAATGATGTCAAGTGATGGTGAATGATGCCCAGTGACGGTGAATGATGCCAAGTGACGGTGAATGATGCCTAATGACGGTGAATGATGCCAAGTGACGGTGAATGATGCCTAATGACGGTGAATGATGCCAAGTGACGGTGAATGATACCTAATGACGGTGAATGATGCCAAGTGACGGTGAATGATGTCAAGTGATGGTGAATGATGCCCAGTGATGGTGAATGATGCCCAGTGACGGTGAATGATGCCTAATGACGGTGAATGATGCCAAGTGACGGTGAATGATGTCTAGTGACAGTGAATGATGCCTAATGACGGTAGATGATGCTTAATGATGGCGACTGATGCTACAATGCTTTTAAATATATATATTGTGAAGCGTGGTGGGTATATACATGAGATCTCTGCCCGTCGTCCGTACAGCGACGATCTTAGATGGTGGGCCACATGGATAAAGGAATTTTTAGGATAAAGCGTTGATGACTACCCACAATATCTTTCGGGATTGTCGCGTGCACTTTTACGCTTTTTTTCCGACAACCTTTCTCGAAACAGCTGTATATCACTTGAACAATACCTGCTCGATCGGCTATTAACTTTGAGGAAACTCTCAAATAAAGCAAGGACCACTTGGACAAACAGCACGGCGAAGTGAAGCCGGATCTTGGTGTAGATCAGGATCAGCAGTATTGAATAAAACTTAAAACTAAATGCAAGGCTGATCGGACAGCTATAAATGGTATTTTATTGCCCAATATTTCGGTTAGGCAAAACTAACCTTCATCAGGGGAAGGCGTTGGAGGGAGGGGTGGGTGGAAAGTTGGACTCACGGGGTGGAGGGTCGGTGAAACAAAACGTCTAGGGGATGGGAGAGTCCGAACGTTTCGTATTGACGAGTTGGCTCATAGGAGCCTTCAGATTAGCTTTATAGACACTAACCGCTAGTTGCTTTGAGCGCTTGTTCTCAAGAGTGTCCCAGCCAAGATCATCCAAAATAACGGTAGACTTAATGTCATAATTTGTATAAGTCAATCCTGTTTCGTTATTTTTGTACTGCTAGGCAGGAATTACCCATACAGACCCACGCCTCCCTGCAATAATCCAGTTATGGCAGTTTTAGTGCTTCATACATCATTTGTAGACAGTCCTGTTGGTAGAGTGGATGTTGGTAAGAGGTCGTTTAAGAGCTCGAAGACCCGCGGAAAACGTTTTTGGTAATGGCATCAGCTTGAGCATGCCTTTGTCCAGAATATCTATGAGACTTCTCTCTTTTTAGTTGTTTTTGACCTCGAAATCATGCCAGGTAAAGTTAAGGCCGGGTATTGAGACTAGCTATAATGAGATATAGTGCACGACCCCACAAGCTTTCTAGCTTTAATACCCATCGTGCTTAAATAAAGGTTACTTACTTACTCACTTACTTACTTACTTACTTACTTACTTACTTACTTACTTACTCACTTACTTACTTTGTTATTTAACGTTTATGTGAGTTTGTTAGGGTGTAGCTATGTTTGGACTTTCTTTAGATCTTCATTTAATTGAGTCTGTAAAAATGAAGGGACATGTGTATTGGCGGCGAGGCATGCATCGTCTGCGTACATTTTCGTATTAGAATAAAGAGAACACATTTGAAGTTTGTTTATAAAGAATAAATATGATCAGATATTGGACCCATGAGAAACTCCGCAGACGATATGTTGAGGATTAGATACGGTATTCACATATGTCCTTTCTTCGAGTCCCGAAATATACGAGGTCATAATATACATGAAAAGATCACCTAATTCAGACTGGCTAAAACAGAGCACAGCTTTCACGTAAAGGTGATGTTACAAGGCGTAATTTTTTACAACGGTTTTTAACGCAACATCATTAAAAACCGCGCCATGCATCGCAATACACTGGGCGATTTTTAACACAACATTATTCAAAATCGCGACGTGTATCAAAAATACTCGGGGCGATTTTTAACGCAACATCATTAAAAACCGCGCCGTTTATCACAATACGCGGGACGATTTTAAACGCAACATCATTAAAAATCCTGCCGTGTATCGCAACACGCGGGACGATTTTTAACGCAACATCATTAAAAATCGCGCCTTATGTTATAATATGCATGTGGGACGATTTTTAATACAACATCATTACAAAACGCGCCGTGTATCAATATGCGGAGCGATTTTTTACGCAACATCATTGCAAAACGCGCAGTGTATCAAATTACACTGGACGATTTTTAACGCAACATCATTAAAAACCGCACCATGCATCGCAATACACTGGGCGATTTTTAACACAACATTATTCAAAATCGCGACGTGTATCAAACATACTCGGGGCGATTTTTAACGCAACATCATTAAAAACCGCGCCGTCTATCACATTACGCGGGATGCACATCGTTCAAAAATTGCGTCAAGTATCACAATACGCGTGACGATTTCAAACACAACATCATTAAAAATCTCGCCGTGTATCATATAATACGGGGGACGATTTTTAACACAACAGTCATTACAAAACGCGCCGCGTATCACAATACGCGGGACGATTTTTAACGCAACATCATTAAAAATCTCGCCGTGTAACATAATACGGGGGACGACTTTTAACGCAACATCATTAAAAATCTCGCCGTGTAACATAATACGGGGACTATTTTTAACACAACAGTCATTACAAAACGCGCCGCTTATCACGATACGCGGGTCGATTTTTAACACAACATCATTAAAAATCGCGCCGTCTATCACAAAACAAGGGACGATTTTTAACGTAATATCAATGAAAATTACGCCCTGTATCACAATACAAGGGACGATTTTTAACGCAATGTCATTGAAAATCCCGCCTTGTATCACAATACGCAGGGCGATTTGTAACGCAACATCATTACAAAACGCACCGTGTATCACAATACGCATGTCGATTTTAAACCCAATATCATGAAAAATCGTCCCGTGTATCACAATACGCGGGACAATTTTTAACACAACATCATAAAAAATCGCGCCTTATGTCACAATATTTGGGACGATTTTTAAGACAACATATTACAAAACGTGCCGTGTATCACAATACGCGAGCGTTTTTTTACGCAACATCATTACAAAACGCTGTGTATCACAATACGCGGGACAATTTTTAACACAACATCACAAAAAACCGCGCCGCATATCACAATATGCGGGAAAGTTTTTAACAGAACATCATTGCAAAACTCGCCGTGTATCACAATACGCGGAGCGATTTTTTACACAACATCACTACAAAACGCGCCGTGTATCATAATACGTGGGACGATTTTTAACACAACATCATTGCAAAACGCGCCGTGTATCATAATACGGCGGACGATTTTTAAAGCAATGTCATTCAAAATCGCGCCCTGTATCACAATAAGACAGGCGATTAATAACGGAACATCATTAAAAATATATGTATATATGAAAAATATATGTATGTATATCAGAATACGCATATACGCATATCGATTTTTAACACAACATCATTAAAACTCGCGCCCTGTATCACAATACGAAGGTCGAGTTTTTAACGCAACATCATTAAAAAGCACGCCGTGTATCACAATAGGCAGGGCGATTGTTAACGCAACATCTCTAAAAAAGCGCCGTTTATCACAATACGCGGGGAGATTTGTAAAGCAACATCATTACAAAACGCGCCGTGTGTCACAATACACGCCGTGTATCACAATACGCGGGACGATTTTTAACACAGATCATTAAAAATCGCGCCTTATGTCACAATATGTGGGACGATTTTTAACATAACATAATTGCAAAACGCGTCGTATATCACAATACGCGGGGCGGTTTTTTACGCAACATCATTACAAAACGCCGTGTATCACAATACGCGGGACAATTTTTAACACAACATCATTAAAAATCGCGCGTTTCACAATACGCGCGACGATTTTTAACGCAACATCATTAAAAATCGCCCCGTATATCACAATACTCGGGACGATTTTTAACGCAACATCGTTAAAAATTGCCCCGTGTATCACAATACTCGGGACGATTTTTAACGCAACATCATTAAAAACCGCGCCGCATATCACAATATGCGGGAAAGTTTTTAACAGAACGTCATTGCAAAACGCGCCGTGTATCATAATACGTGGGTCGATTTTTAAGACCTTTTAACACAACATCGTTACAAAACGCGCCACGTATCACAATACGCGGATCGATTTTTAACGCAACATCGTTAAAAATGTCGCCGTGTATCATAATACGGCGGGCGATTTTTAACACAACATCATTAAAAATCGCAATGTCATTGAAAATCTCGCCCTGTATCACAGTAAGACAGACGATTATTAACGGAACATCATTAAAAACCCGGGTTAAAAATCGCTCCGTGTATCACAACAAACGGGGCGATTTTTAACACAACATCATTTAAAATCGCGTCGTATATCACAATACGCCGGGCGATTTTTAACGCAACATCATTACAAAACGCGCCGTGTATCGCAATACGCGGGGCAACTTTAAACACAACATCACGAAAAATCGCGCCGTATATCAGAATACGCATACAGCTGTTTCGAGAAAGGTTGTCGGAAAAAAGCGTAAAAGTGCACGCGACAATCCAGAAAGGTATTGTGGGTAGTCACCCACGCTATATCCTAAAAACTCATTTGTCCCCATGGCCCGCTATCTAAGATCGTCCCTGTACGGATGAGGCATCGCGGGTTTCATGTATTTATTTGACTTATTAAAAGTCATTGATCATATCCCATATTATTTTTCGGGATTGTCGCGTGCACTATTGCGCTTTTTCCAACAACCTTTCTCGAAACAGCTGTATACGCATATCGATTTTTAACACATCGCGCCGTGCATCATAATACGGAGGACGAGTTTTTAACGCAACATCATTAAAAAGCACGTCGTGTACAGTATCACAATAGACAGGGCGATTGTTAACGCAACATCACTAAAAAAGTGCCGTGTATCACAATACGTGGGGCGATTTTTAAAGCAAAATCATTACAAAAACGCGCCGTGTATCACAATACACGGCGCTTTTTATTAATGATATTGTGTTAAAAGTTGTCCCGTCACAATACGTGTCACAATACGCCGAGCGATTTTTAACACAACATCATTACAAAACGCGCACCGTGCATCACAATACACGGGTCAACTTTAAACGCAATATCATTAAAAGAAGCGCCGTGTATCACAATACGCGGGACGATATTTAACGCAACATCATTAAAAATCGCGCAGTGTATCAAAATACACGGGACGATTTTTAACGCAACATCATTAAAAACCACGCCGTGTATCACAATAAATGGGGCGATTTTAAACGCAACATCATTACAAAACGCGCCGTGTATTACAATACGCGGGGCGACTTTTAACACAGTATCACGAAAAAATCGCACCTTATATCAGAATACGCATATCGATTTTTAACGTATCGCGCCGTGTATCACAATACGCGGGGCGAATTTTAAAGCAACATCATTACAAAACGCGCCGTGTATTACAATACGCGGGGCGACTTTTAACACAGTATCACGAAAAAATCGCACCTTATATCAGAATACGCATATCGATTTTTAACGTATCGCGCCGTGTATCACAATACGCGGGGCGAATTTTAAAGCAACATCATTACAAAACGCGTATCACAATACAAAACGCAATGACTTTGAAAATAGCGCCCTCTACCACAACACAAGGGATGATTTTTAACGCAATATCATTACAAAACGCGGCGTGTATTACAATACGCGGGGCGACTTTTAACACAACATCACGAAAAATCGCGCCTTATATCAGAATACGCATATCGATTTTTAACACATCGCGCTGTGCATCACAATATGGGGGATGATTTTTAACGCAACATCATAAAAAATCGCGCCGTGTATTACACGATACGAGGGTCGATTTTTAACACATAAAAAAACGCGCCGTGTATCAATATACGCGGGACGGTGTTTAAAGCAACATCATTAAAAATCCCGCCGTATGTCACAATTCTCTGGACGATTTTTAACAAAACATTATTACAGAACGCGCCGTGTATCACAATACGCGTGACGATTTTTAACGCAACATCATAAAAAATCGCCCCGTGTATCACAATACTCGGGACGATTTTTAACGCAACATCGATACTAAACGCACCGTGTATCAGGCCATGGACGATTTTTAACACAACATTACAAAACGCGCCTTGTATCACAATACAAGGAACGACTTTTAACACAACATCATTACAAAACGCGACCGCGTATCACAATACACTGAACGATGTTTAACACAACATCATTACAAAACGCGCCGTGTATCAGGCCATGGACGATTTTTAATACAACATTACAAAACGCACCGTGTATCACAATACACGGAACGACTTTTAACACAACATCATTACAAAACGCGACCGCGTATCACAATACACTGAACGATATTTAACACAACATCATTACAAAACGCGCCGTGTATCACAATACACGGAACGACTTTTAACACACCATCATTACAAAACGCGCCGCGTATCACAATACCAAAAATCACGTCGTTTATCATAATACCAGGGACGATTTTTAACACAACATTAAAAATCGCGCGTTTCACAATACGCGGGACGATTTTTAACGCAACATCATTAATAATCGCCCCGAGTATCACAATACGCGGACGATTTTAAGGAAAAGTCGTTAAAAATCGTCCCGTGTATCACAATACGCGGGACGATTTTTAACACAACATCATTAAAAATCGCGCGTTTCACAATACGCGGGACGATTTTTAACGCAACATCATTAAAAATAGTCCCGTGTATCACAATACGCTGGACGATTTTTAACACAACATCATTAAAAATCGCGCGTTTCACAATACGCGGGACGATTTTTAACGCAACATCATTAAAAATCGTCCCGTATATCACAAAACGCGGGACAATTTTTAACACAACATCATTAAAAATCGCGCCTTATGTCACAATATGTGGGACGATTTTTAACATAACATAATTGCAAAACGCGTCGTGTATCACAATACGCGGGGCGGTTTTTTACGCAACATCATTACAAAACGCCGTGTATCACAATACGCGGGACGATTTTTAACACAACGTCATTAAAAATCGCGCGTTTCACAATACGCGGGACGATTTTTACGGCAACATCATTAATAATCCCCCCGAGTATCACAATACGCGGACGATTTTAAGGAAAAATCGTTAAAAATCGTCCCGTGTATCACAATACGCGGGACGATTTTTAACACAACGTCATTAAAAATCGCGCGTTTCACAATACGCGGGACGATTTTTAACGCAACATCATTAAAAATCGTCCCGTGTATCACAATACGCGGGACGACTTTTAACGCAACATCGTTAAAAATCGTCGCGTGTATCGCAATACTCGGGGCGATTTTTAACGCAACATAGTTAAAAATCGCCCCGTGTATCACAATACGCTGGACGATTTTTAACACAACGTCATTAAAAATCGTGCGTTTCACAATACGCGGGACGATTTTTAACGCAACATCATTAAAAACCGTGCCGCACATCACAATATGCGAGATTTTTAACAGAACTTCATTGCAGAACGCGCCGTGTATCATAATACGCGGAGCGATTTTTAATACATCAATGCAACGCGCGCTGTATCATAATACGCTGGACGCTTTTTAACGTAATATCATTAGTAATCAAAACTATAACAAAATTCTCGAATCTGATTGGTTATCAGCAGGCCCGATTAGAGCATAAATCGCGCCGTGTGTCATAATACGATGGACGATTTTTAACGCAACATCATTAAAAATCGCCGTATACCACAATACGCGGGACGATTTTTAACGCAACATCGTTAAAAGTCGCGCCGTGTTTCGCAATGCGCGGGACGATGTTTAACATTAAAAATCACCACGTGTATCACAATACGCGGGGCGATCTTAAACGAAACATCATTCAAAATCGCGTCGTGTATCGCAGTACGCTGGACGATATTTAACGCAACATCATTAAAAATCACGCCGTGCATCACAATAATGCTCGACGATTTTTAACACAACATGAAAAATCGCGCCGTGTATCACGATGTGAGGGACGATTTGTAACATAACATCGTTAAAAATCGCACCCTGTATACAAGGGTCGATTTTTAACACAACATCAAATACGCGGGACGATTTTTAACGCAACATTATTTTAAAAATGGCGCCGTGTCTTACAATTCGCGGGACGATTTTTAACGCAATATCGCTAAAAATCGCGCCATGTATCAATACGCGGAACGATTTTTAATGCAACATCGTTAATTATGGCGCCGTGTATCACAATACGTTGGAAGAATTTTAACCTAACAGCATTAAAAAACGGTCCGTGTATCACAATACGCGGGACGATTTTTAGCGCAACATTAGGGTTGGTATGTTCAGCCCTGTTTACTAAAAATGGAAACAAAAGGAGTCAAAATGCGTAGGTTTCAAGTGCACATACTAAGGATGTACTTAGAAGCCGTAGTGTGAAACCATCAAATGTTGCGTTAGAATTGTACTGTGTATTAAACCACGTTAGAGTGATTTTACTTCATCTGTGAAACACTATCTAACAATTAGTGTGTGATAGTCCAAATTAAACAAAAGGAAACAATGGAATTATAGCCTAATAGTGCGTACTATTCTACTAACTATTTCACAGATGAAGTGAAATCACTCTAACGGGAGTGCTGCAAAAATGTGACACGAGTGCAAAGTTGCAATACGAGTGGAAATGACAAATTGGTTCTACGGCAACATATTTTGTTGTACATCCTTAGTACATCTTGAAGTGTTACTTAACTTGAGAATCTCCGGTGCACTTGGGTGAAGTTCTTGCTCGAGACATACTTAGCTTGTAGGCGTGAAAACATCAAATGACAACGTATTTTGCTTATTAAACTTTATAATGCACGTGCAGAACTGTTGTTTTGCTAATTAAACTTTATAATGCACGTGCAGAACTGAAGTTTTGCTGATTAAACTTTTTAATACACGTGCAGAACTGAAGTTTTGCTAATTAAACTTAATAATGCACGTGCAGAACTGTTGTTTTGCTAATTAAACTTTTTAATGCACGTGCAGAACTGTTGTTTTGCTAATTAAATTTTTTAATGCACGTGCAGAACTGTAGTTTTGCTAATTGAACTTTTTATCTCGTGTGCAAATAGAAATAATCTGTTTTTCGTCTATTTTCTCTCCATTTTTTCGTGTAACATATTATTAACAAGTAATCACATGTAAATTTTTCAAAGACTACAAAATGCAATTTAGTAGCCTCTAAAAAGTTACTTGTGCTCCAAATTGCACTCGAAATTGCGTGATTACCTATACTATAATGTGAACAACTGGAGGGCATGAGGATATTTTGCAAACCGTTGTCAATATTTAGATACCATTCATTTGTGTCTTTAAGAAGAGCTGTTAACGGTGAGTGTGGGGAGTCTTAAAATTTATCATTTTCAACCAGAAATGTTTAAAGCTGGCTGAAAACGATCATATCTATTAGCTTACTAGAGTGATTTTCCTCAGACCGTGAAACAGTTTCTGTTAGTTAGCATATAATAGTCAAATGGACACAAAAGAAAACAATGGAAAAATAATCTACTAACCTCTATTAGTGTACTAACTATTTCACGGTCTGAGGAAAATGACTCTAAGGACCGGTAAAACAGATATCGGTCTGTAGTCACGAGTAGGACTTGACCCTTCTAATCCTATGAAATTCAAATCTCCTGTGATGTGCACATCAAAGTTCAAAAAATAGGTGTGATAAACATATGGCGCTTGATAGATTCAATTTTCCAATCTCCCATAGAGTTATTATACTTAGACAGTGAAACAAAACAAATACAGACAGGAGGTCTATACTTAGGTGCCTATACTAAGGGTCTACTAAGTAACTACAATAAAAGTTTGATTTTTGGCTTTGTTACTTGAATACAAAGCCATTCAAGTTAGTCAACATTGAAATCACATATCCTCTCATAGCTTAGAGTATTTATGATGTAGAGTGCCACCCCCACCATTCCAAACATTAACAATAATGAGACCACCTAAACAGTAAAGAACAAATAAGGTTTATAAATCGGGTTTTGAACCAATCCTTATTATAACATAGCTAGAATTTTCACGTAATCAAATTTAATAGCACAAGCGTGCTTCATATTCTTATTGAGCACGCTAATGACGTCAGCAAACTAACACCTCGAGAAACACCGCGTTGATAATGTTATAAAACAATTAGTTCATGCTGCAGCTGTGCGTATGTCGAGATATTGAGCACTTGGGAAGTTTGGAGAGCACTCAAGAGGCTAGAGTTGCACTCGGCTGCGCCTCGTGCAACTCTTACGTCTCTTTCGTGCTCTCCAAACTTCCCGCGTGCTCAACATCTTGACATACGCATGCTGACGCATGAACTAATTGTTAAGTTGTTGACTATTTTCAAGATCTAACAGACTATCCCGGTTTGCACTGGGTAGAAATAACAGACTCAATGTCAAAGGGCGCCTAAATCACTTTACACGGCAGCTTCTCAAGGCTTGTGTGTGGCATTGTTATGGGCAACAGATGCTGGAAATTACATATTTGGAATTCAGTATTTGTAGTTCCTTCTCAGTGTGATTTTACATGTACCAGGTTATGCTTAAGCCATTGTAGCCTATAAAAAAGTGTCACTATTTTTCCTGATAAATCACTTTCACCGACTCATCAAGCTGCAGGTCAACTCTTGAAGGATAAACAACCTTTAGCTGTCCATCGCTGTTAACTACTCTGACTTGTTCAATGACCAGCTCTTGTTTTCCTTCTGCAGCAGCTGAAGCACCAGCACAGTCCACAGCACTGGAGTATAATCCAGCTTCAAGCATTTTGCTGATCAGTTTGTCCATCACTGACTTGCAGGTTCCTAGATCAACAGGTGATGTCACTTCCAGTAAAACATCCAGCTTCTCTGCTCTGATCTGATAATGAAGGTATAAGATAAGGTCTCTGTTTATGCTATACATGTATGTTAATCAGAGATAAATCTATTAAACTTTTTAAAAACACCAACCTCATCCCCCACCCCATGGCCATCTCTTTGTTCAAAGTGGCAGCGCGGACAAACACCTGGACAAGGCTGCTGAAATACTTCCAAGAATCGCCGAGTATAACGTTGTGACACATGAGAATATGTCATCCTTGGGAGCTATTTCTAGCAATTGAAAGCCATTTTGTTTTCTTTTAAAATGGATCCTGGCCTGCTTCAAGAAGTGGTACAGTTTATTTATAAACAAACCCCTTTATTAGGTCAAAATGGGTGTGGTCTCTGACTTCTGTTGACTTCATTCCAAACTAATAAAGTGTTCAGTCATTTTTATATCCTGCTTAAGAAACACTTAACACTGATGAACCCTGATTTAATGTCTCACTTGAACCGACTTTTTCAAATAAGAGCCTATTTCAAATAAGAGCTTATTTCAAATGTCAAGCCAGTCAGGTTCCTATATACTGGAGCTTTAACTGCTGGATTACATGGCCTGATTGTTCAAAAGAGTGGATAACACTATAAATTATCCACTGGATATTAAATAACTATCCAGAGGCAAAACAGTAACACAGCCAATAATTGCATTATCCTGTGGATAGTGCTATCTGCCTTTTGAACAACCCAGCCCAGAAACTTAATATACAAGTCTTAATCCAAAGGTTACTTGTGACATGTGGGTTTTCACTCTACTGATTATATATAAACACCACGATTTCTCAACCTCATCTCCTAAGCCCTCTCCACGCTGAAAATGGAGGAACATTCAAAATACTCTAAGAATCATTTGCCATACAAGTCCGTCACTAAAACTTGATGAAATGTTGTTTTCAGTGGTAGAGCTCCGGTCTGCTGAGCGGGAGGTCGTTGGTTCAAACCTTGACCGGACCAACACTCAGGGTCTTAAAATAACTGAGGAGAATGTGCCGCCTTTGTAATGACTTCTGCAAATGGTATGACATTCTAGTCTTCTCGGATAAGGACGAAAAAACTGTAGGCCCCGTCTCACAGCACTCTCTGATTTGTTCTTGTGGGACGTTAAAGATCCCACATCACTATTCGAAAAGAGTAGGGGCCGTAGACCCCGGTGGTGTGGTCAACCTTGCGGGTTGTGGGATTGGAAGGGATGGCACCTCGCATGGGACCTGAGTCCCGTTTGTGCCTTTCCCTCTGGTCTGTATGAGTCCAGAAAAGTTGGATAGATAGAAAGACTATTTTCCAGTAATTGGCAGCTATATTGCTTTCTTGCCATTTAATTGGAACACCCATCACGTGTCTTGTGATTCCAGCATTGCACAAGGGTATCGCTGTGTAGCCATTTTGAATGAGGAAACGTTTTTGGGAATGGTTGATAAACTGTTGCAACAACTAATATGTCATCTAATCACAGCTTAACAAATGTGATGTAAGCTTGCATGCTCACCTTACTTCGCTCACTGTTAGTCACTGGTGGAAAAGATATC
The DNA here is from genome assembly GCA_022457155.1 of Cladopsammia gracilis. Lineage (NCBI taxonomy): Eukaryota > Metazoa > Cnidaria > Anthozoa > Scleractinia > Dendrophylliidae > Cladopsammia > Cladopsammia gracilis. The sequence continues at coordinate 1,071,250 of JAJGOT010000141.1, read as the reverse complement.
ACAGCTTTGCTGCTGTCTCTTATAACAGCATACAAAGTCGCACCCTCAACAAGACTCAAATACCTAACAAAGACAAATTAATAGTAAGAGTGATATAAAACCAGTGAAACAACATTTAATAGTCAGTTTTTAGCTACATTCTAACGATTGGAAACAAAAGGAGAAAACAAAGGCCTGATGCCTCTATTTAACAAGCCAACAAAATTAAAGCAATCACTGTAGCTGGCTAATCACAACAGAAGCAGGCAGTCCATTAAACCCAAAAGAACTGAAAGCATCAGAACTGAACTTGGTATTGGTCTTTCTTCTGCTTGGTTGAGAAAGTGGCAAGAGATTTTTTAACCAATCACAAGGTGTATCACCACAATTTTTAACCAAATCAATCGCAAAATTACTTTCTACGCTCAACTTAAAACCACTCTATGAGCAAAACATACTTGTACAAACCAGTCTTGAAAGGATTTCTCTTAGTCTTTTGTTTCTGTTTTAAGGCTTCTGTCCTGAGATCTGATATGAGCTTTTCAGCAGATATTTCCTTTTGTCTTCCCAGTGGCAGCAGCTCAATGTCGCTGGGAACTACAGCTTCATACTCCAAAGGAAACACTAATGATGACAGGTCATGTGTGGCAATTGTGGCTAGAGTTCGATGATCACAGTCACTTTCATGTAGTTTGGTCTGTTTAAAAAACAAAACAATTTATAAAAAACTAAAGAAAAACTCAATACAAATTTTATCTGGAGATAAAAAATGTCAGTGACCTGCTTGTGATTATGACTTCCATACAGAATTTAAGAGTATAAGAAATTTTAAAATAATACAGTCGAACCTCCTTGAGCGACCACCTCTTGTAAGCAACAACCTCTCCTAAGAGACAACATTTCCATAATACCAATTTTCCCCCAGTCAAATCAGTGTACCGGTAGTTGGAAGCTTCCAAAAGCAACCACCTCTCGTATGCGACTGCGACCACTTTCAACACTCTTGTGATTTTAATTTTTCTATTTTTTTTAACTGGTAAGCGATCACTTACGCATATTTCGATGTCACTTAACAGATGCAAAATTGAATTACAGTGTATGTGTTATAATGCAAGTCCAATAGATCAAAAATTTTATCCCTTCCATCAAAATTTCAATATGATACAATATTTTGCACAGATAGGTGCTTTATACACTGAAATTACTGCAGGTACATATGATTCAAAGTATTTTATTTATTTATTTAATTTATTTTACATTTGCCACATAGAATAAATATTACAAAAAGAAAAAGAAAAAATATTACTAAAATTGCAAATTTACAGTCGGTGAGCTGGAAGAGCTACAAAAATGGTTCAAAGTAAAGAATCCTGTGGTCTGACCTGTCGTAAGTGACCACCTCTCGTAAGTGACAACCCGCATTTTGGGTGGTTGTTTAGGGATGTTCAACTGTACCAAGATTTCAGACATTGTACAGCAAACACTCAGTATTAAGGTATCGTCCCATTAATTTGAAGCAAAATTGGATCAGTACAAGGAAGTACACTCATGAAATCAATGCATTCAGATGAGCTCATGACTTGTATAAGCCTTGAATGTGTATCTCAACAATTTTAATCAAAAACATATATTCTATAGTTGTTTTTAACTTTTAGTTTCGATACATGAATATGCAAAAAATCACATAATTTCGGAGTTATTGGTAGGGGAATGTGATGTATCTAGTTTATTTATATTGCTGTTGTGTATGCTTTCACCAACAGTAAAGACAATATAGTGGACTGTGTGTGCAATGCATTACATTACATTAAATTACATTACATGGTGTCAGAAGTGGGACTATAGTTACCATAATTTCTTTCATAGGTATTTTAAATTGGCCTAAATTATGGCTTGTCTTTGCCAATAACAGCTTGCATTATTTGTAACAGCTACATTACTTCTATGTTTCTTTTCCTTTCTTAGTAAGGTGTTTTCTCTTTTTCTTACAAAAAAATGTAATCTAGTTATAGGGAATAAAGAGTAAATGGAGTAGTATTATAACAAAACTTTGAAAAACTATATCGGCCTATCTACAAAATTAATAATATTTAACAAATAATAATATTTAACAAATAACAATTAATTATATAAAATATAAAACAGACCTGAATGTTGATAAACTTCCTGAAGGTGGCCATGTCAGAAAGATCCAAATTCCTTATAATTGCGCACACAATGTAAGGTCTGACATCTAGGACAGTAGCTTTGACCAGCACTTTAAACCCATCACTGTGTATAACAGTAATGATTGGTCCCACTTGTGTATCACACTCTTGTCCTTCAGCTCCAGTGTCTCCCTCACTGTGTTTTTTGTTTCTTCCCTTCTTTCCGCCCTTTTTCCCATATTTTCCTTTTTCGCTTCCCACTGCTATATAATCTAGAACTGCTTTTGTGTGGCACTGTTTGATGAGTTTGGCCAGCCTGTTGTCCTTAATGGAGTTGTCTTGCAGGTGAAGATCCTCAAAAAAAAAAGATTGCAAGATATTATTCTTAAGTTAAACCCTTTCATTCTCAAATATTCAAGAGAGCCCAAATAAATTAATTTATGAAAATATGTAGTAAATTTAACCCTTTCATTCCCAATTCAAAAAAGCCCAACTAAATTATATTATGAAATGTAGCAAATTAAAGTTTTTGAAATATGGAAAAAAGCAGTGCTGTTAAAAATTACTACCGAAGAACATTCATTTGAATGGTCACAGCACCATTCAAACATGTTTTGTCCACTGACTCAAATGTTAGAATCACATGGCATAGGATAACAAACAGTACCACAGGAAAGTACTGCTCAATAGCTTTCATTTAAATGGTCATACTGTAGGATTTCATCCACAGACTCAAAAGTTAGAACCACCTTGTACAGCATAATAAACAGTACCACAGGAAAGTACTGCTCAATAGCTTTCATTTAAATGGTCACACTTTAGGATTTCATCCACAGACTCAAAAGTCAGAACCACCTTTACAGCAAAATAAACAGCACCACAGAAAAGTACTGCTCAATAGCTTTCATTTAAATGGTCATACTGTAGGATTTCATCCACAGACTCAAAAGTTAGAACCACCTTGTACAGCATAATAAACAGTACCACAGGAAAGTACTGCTCAATAGCTTTCATTTAAATGGTCACACTTTAGGATTTCATCCACAGACTCAAAAGTCAGAACCACCTTTACAGCAAAATAAACAGCACCACATGTACAGGAAAGTACAGTTCAAATGTTAGAACCACCTTGTACAGCATTATAAACAGCACCACAATACAATACAATACAATACAATAACTTTATTTATTCACGGAGTCCTTATCACTAAAAAAATAGAAAAACACTGCTTAATAACATTTGATAGAAGTGAGAACAGCTCCAATCACCCAACTGTCAATCATCTGTTGGTTGTCAGTTGGTAGTCAGTCAACTGTTGGCCAACTGTCGACTGATTGTTGGCTGACAAACCACTGAGAGTTAAACGACAGACATCCAACTAAACCAACAACTGTTGGCCGTAAATAGCCTGCAAGCAAGCTTTTGGGCTCGGGCAGGGTGATGGTGGGGGTTAGGGGAGGGGGACTTCCTCCCTATCTCCCTCCCTAGGCCTGTCTCCTGTAATAACACGCGACTCAGTGTAGAAAACGAACCGACCTACATGTACGTTCAAACTCACATCTCAAGAACGAATGCTAATCTAACCGATGCAGCGTAATTTACACTTAAATTGACGCGTGCGTATTTGTAACATGCATAATTAAACACATATTATAACATCTCCAACCACCACCCTAGAGTCTGAGAACTTGCTCGCAGGCTAGCCAACAAATTACCAACAGATGACTGACAGTCAGCTAATAGGGAAGATATCAATGTCGTCACCAATTGTTATTAATGTGCCAACCAGAGCCTTATTGGCTGCCGAAACAAAGAGTTCTTTTGTTCCAGTAGTTGGCACATTTGAATAACAAAAAGAATGTTTGTAAACAGATATCATCCTATAGGAGCTTGATCTTCTTTTCATACCTACCTTAAGCTTATGGCACAGTGAGAGGTCGACAGGAATTGCCTCTATCTTATTAGCATTCAAGGAAAGCACCTTTAAAGCTGCCAGTTTACACACATCTGAACTTATAGCGGTGATCAGATTGTTAGAAGCATGAATTTCTGCAAGATGTTCCAAATCATAAATTCCTTCTGGAAGCTCAGTCAGTTGATTATAACTTATGTCAAGTCTTGACAAACTTGTAAGATTTTTCAAGCTGGGCAAAGTAGTGAGTTTGTTACAATTCAAGTTTAATGTTTGGAGTAAACTCAAATCACCCAGTGCTGCTGGAAGAAACTTTACTTCATTGCCAGACAAGTCGAGATTCTTCAATTCTTTTAACAATCCAATGGAAGTTGGTAATTCCTGAATATTATTCCTGTGAAGATCCAATGTTTTGAGGTGAACCAACTTCCCTAATTCCTCCGGAAGGGCGATTAATTTTGTGTTTGATATTTGGAGGAAGTTAAGGTTGTTCAAGGTAAAGATGTGTTTGTCCAAGCCACCTTTTTCAATTCTCTCTGAAACCTCTGGGCCGTTCAGAACTAGCTCATATCTATGTTCATCAGCAGCTTGTTTTACTTCTGACCAACTCATTTCGGCGTATTATTAAGAAACATCAAAGGACAAATAAACTGAATGCAACACATGTGCTACCATCGTTATTTTCGAGGATCTAGTTCCCAGGCCTCCTTGATGAAATTGTCCAAAACCATCCCCCTTACCCCACCCCAGTGAATCCAAGTACAGTCAAAACGGAGACTCATACGGGGTATGGTTTTGGCCCCGTAAGTTTGTTTCTAGGTAAAAATCAGCATTCATCCATGTATTATATTCATTATTACTTTGATTTTTTTATTAGTGTGCCCTATTGGATACTGTATTTGTTTGGATCAGCCAGATGTTGCAACACTCAAAATGAGTTTTACTTCTACTACTCTACCCTGAACAGGGTCTGTAATTTTGCACGACTGTTGTCCTATAAGGGGAAGGTAATTTAGGCTTTTTTGTCCTAGTCAGGGTTTCATTCTCTCATCGGCACACCTACACCCAAACATTGGTCAATTCCCTCCCTCCACCCCCCCCCCCCCCCCCCACCCCGGGATCAAAGCTGCATTACCCATTCCAAGAATTATTTATCGCCTGGGGAGAGGGGTTGTAGTGGGTACCACTGGAGCCAGCTGTAAGCACACACCCTTCGGAAGTGTGTGTAACTGGAGCAGACCGCTTACAGGAATCATAAAAGAATTAAAACAAACTTGGTATAAGTAGAGTTGTTCGCTGACAAGAGTGTTCGCTCAGACAGCTTCATCTATATGGTTGAAGAGATCAGGTTTTGAATAATTTTGTGGGTAATTTGTTGCTTTACATTCATTGTAATCCCCAGGGAGAACTCCCATATAAAAGTGAAGAGGGTGATCACCATACACTGTACCAGAATTAGGACCTCTTAGGGGTAAAAACTACAGAACAGGTTTCTGGAACCTTTCAAAATTTCAGACAATCACCCCGGCCAATTTCATATGGGAGTATGCGAGTCCCCATTTAAAATCTAAATAACGAGTGCCAGCTTTCCTGCAGAAAATGATAATTAAAATGCTGCGCTGTGCTTAGCATGGGTACCCAAAACGGGAGTAAATCCCATTGTTACAACAAAAGAGATATATTCATTTGTTGCTTGACAAAGTTTATTTTATTCACGGAAATTTGTAACAGAAAATCTATTCCTATAAACATGCTTATAATCAAAGTAATTGCTTGTAGCTTGCCGTCTTTCCTGACTTAATTACATATACACGTCTTCTCCTATACTAGGTAATAAGTTTGGTTAGCAATAAAACATATGTTGACTAGAGAGGAAATAAAAATATTTTGCCAAAGGTTAATACTGACTTTTTCATATTATCAATTTAAGCAAAACTCACATTTGCACAAGCTACAATCTACAACAGTTAGAAATAAACATTGCTGAATGGTCATCGAACATGGGAGTTGTTTCTTTATCAAAAGAAAAATGTCTTTATTGATTAAACAACACCAGCTTATGGTTGAATCAAAAATGGTTCTACACTGATGTGAAATACAAATATAATTTATATACAGGCACAATTCAATGACATTACTACGCAGGGAGAAGGAGTTTAAAATCCATGAATGTGTAGCTGGTCTTTCCTGGCCAAATTGATTCTCATAAGAAACTCAGCGATATTCGTACGCTGGTCTCCCTGGAGCTGAATCACCTCACCATACTCTGGGTTGACAATAACTGTCCCATTACAGTTAAATTCCTACAGGGAAAATTAAGAAATAAAATTAGTATGAATTTCTGAGCAGCAAAATGCTGCTAAGGTGCTGTTACATTAGGCAATATTTGTTCCTGTAACTTGCAATGCAACAATGGCAAGTTGTGCATGAAAGTACATGTGTAACAGCGACCTTCTCTTTGCATTTTGTCTTGTAACGAAAAATTATGTTGTAAGTTGCAGAAAAAGTTTTCTACTATTTGCAATGTTGGGAGGCAAGTTGCAAGTGTGCAATGTGTAACCTGCATCTTGTTAATTAACATGCACATAAAATAACTACATGTAGCAGCAATCAGAGATCACGGAGATGCGTTCAAAGAGGAATTTTTGGCGGAAACGAGCCCCTGAAAAAAGCAATAGGGTTGGTCAAACAGCAGTCCAGACACCAAAGCAAGACACAGGGAAACCAACACGGAATTAGGATTGTATTCTTTGAATGCAATAAATTGGCCACCATGAAATAACATCTAAAGTTCTCCAAATTAACTAATTAATTACATTTACAAGTACAAACATCAATTTGGCTCTTATAGTAGCTAGCAATAATTTTGCTTGCGAGGACAATTCCTTGATGCGCTGATGATACGGGTTTTGCTTTAAAGATAAACTAACGGATATTTGAATAAAATTTTTCAAAACAAGATTTTGTTGTCCTTTTTAACCCGTGAATATGCGCAAGTGTAATGAACGGGTTATTGGTAACAGTGGCTAATTCACAATCACTCACTCGCTCACTCCTTCCATCAGCTGTAAACTTAGCAACATAATGCTTTGTTACGATGTGTTTCGTAACAAGAACACGAATCCAGCGATAACAATAACTAATTTGTTGTAAACGAATATAAACAACAAGCTTTAAGTTGTTTTGCATTTGGAGTCTTTAATGCAACATAAAAAATCAATGTAAAAGGATTTTTCAATTGAAACACTCGTTTTGATGCCTAACTACCTTTAAATAATATAATTTAGTTTTAATTAAGTATGTGTTCCATGATGGTCATGTGGTTTGAGGTTTCGGCTTTCTGCCAGGAATGGCAGTTGGGATGCACAAGTTCAAGTCACATTCAGGACCCTTTGTTTTTTTTTGGACTGGACATTATGAAAGTGATGTATGTTTTTTTTTGTGTTTGTCAAAAATCCTTACGTTTAATTTATTCACAGGGGTTGGCTCTTTGGAGCCTTTGATTTTATGTGTTTGTTCATTCCTTACATGTACATAGGCAGAAAAGCAATTTTATGTAAACAAAACAAGACTTGAATTTTTATAGTTCTAACTCCACTTGTGTTGCCTTATGCAAAGATGTCTGTGTTTTTTTTACAAATTTTTTATTTCCAAATCAGTTTCTTGGGCAACTTTCAATATGCAACTGGTGTATTTTATTGGGAAATTAGTCATACTACTTATTCTAGACCAAGAAAAAAGTTGTTTTTGTGAGCTTTTTTTGCACTCTTAATCTACTGTGCAGACGGTCATGTAAAACTGTATTTGAGAATAATTATTTTTAAAATTGAAAAATAGCCTGGTTGTCAAGGGGTTAATGGTGTTCTCAGGAAAGCTTGGTTTAATCTTGGAAACTTTAGCACCCAGTTAAAGATTCACTTGTCTTCCCCTCAAGAGCACACATATTCTGATCCTTGAGGTACAATTTCATCTTGAAAGCCTTCAAGACATTTCAATCAAAACAGTAAAAACATCACTGGTGTGACATGTGATGACAAAGTGTTCTAGGATTTTCCTATCAATTCATAATCCTACAAAATTCTTTGTGTCATATGCCACAATCATAAGTAAGTTGCAGGTTTGATTTTACACACAATTTATGTTGCAAGTTTATCATACGCTTGTCACAAGTCACAAAGTTTTACTGTCAAAATGAGTTTTCAAGCTGACACTGTTCTCTAGTATATTCATTTTTTTACCATTCAAAAAAGGGGGTTGCTAAATTGAGGGGACATTTGCATGTAAGCTGAGAAAGGAACTTTTAATTGTGTTTACAAGTTATAAACATTAAGTGAACTTCAAATTCTAATACAGAACATACGATTAATTTTGCATAACAGAGCCAAAATATTGCATCATCTCCAGAAGAAAACACTTCTAAAAAAATTTATAACAATACGATTTTACAGAAAGTGTACTGGTTAGTCACGAAATGACGAAACAAATTTTTGCAAAGGTTCCAAATTAGAAAGATTTCACTTAGTATTAACATTTTTACAAATACAATTTCCAGAAGGACATGATGGTAAAAATATTAAGTAAAGCAAGTATATTTCCTTGGTTTAATTTTTATACAGTGTGCTTCGGATATAGGATATATAAGTTACATGTAAGCTTTACTTGACGATTATTTTCTTTAGCGAATGAAAGATAAAATAACGACTTAAAATACAACCTAAAGCAAAAAATAATGCTATGATCGAATAAATGTAAAAAGAAAACCATGGATGTTATCCTGTACACATCCTCACCTTCTTGAAAGCTTTCACAAGTTTCTTCTTGTCGTACGCTTCATGGATTCCCTGTACTGTAGTTAAAGTTTTTCTACCACTTCGCTGTTGTATACGAATGTGAATTGGTTGTTCCTGTATTGATGCTTCGTTGACTCCCTTACTCGCATCCGTAAAAGGATCTATCCAATTTGAAACAGCGAAAATAACAATGTATCAACGAAACAGATGACAAATATCAAAGCTTCCAACACATAAATTGAAAATAAAACGTCTTATAATGTAAAATTACCGTAAACTTGCAAGTTCTGAATTGACATGCGAACTTTTTGATAACAACTGATTGAAAATCTGGTCGAAATAAGCTAGGATGGACAAAATTGAGAACGATTTTCGCCGATCGTTTCCTTCTTCAAACGATGTAATAAAAGACAGACCGAAAGAAGAAGCAAACGAACGGAAATGATGTCATCATACGTCATCAGTCATGTGACTCCACAGAGAGAATAGAAAGGAAGAGAAACTTCGCGCTCGATTCCAACAAAATCGCGAAACATTTTAAAACAACAAGAACATATTACATCTAAACGGCAACAAAAGATTTCCAGAAAATCGCCTAATGTTTTTTTCTGGCTGTTTTTCATTTGATAGAATTCTCATCAACATTTTCAACCTTATCGACTTTACGGTGGACTGAATGACTGCAGGCTCAAGGTTCTGGATGTCGTGGAAATCTTCTTCAAGCCATGTAGCGAACAAACATGTTTAGTTTTGATCGTGAATCTACTGTGCTGCAAAAATGCACGATGCCTTTGAACATGCTGTTATATTGGAGAAGCTTCCATTACAGATAGAGTGCATTGCTACATTTGGTAAGAAATGCAAGTTAAAACAGGCAGCCTGACTTCACTGGCGATTCGAAAAAGAAATAACTTAAGCTTATGTTTTAGTTTGTTTGTCTGAAAATGGAAGTTGCGGTAAGATTTCCGTATAACCCCAACATTAGTTATACATGTATGCGCTATTGTTTTTCTTCAGGCGTTTTATTGTTTTGGCTTTTGTTTTAGTTTTGAGAAAAGTATGCATAACTAATGTATGGGTTATACGGAAATCTTTCCATAATACGATTGAATTTATTAATAAGGTTAGATTTAGGTTTATGATAATTAGTTATGATTATATAAATTATTTTTATTGCATAGTTGTGATTATAACGTATAAGGTTTTTTACATTTTTATAGTTGTTTTATGTCTTTTATGTGGTAGTCCACAGCTCACTGGAAGACCATTTTTGCAATGAATGTGATCCCGTGTTTTGATGATGGTGATAGTCAGAGTCATGTGAATTGTAAGGACTTGTCAACAGAACAGACAAACAATAGACTGAACTCACCAACAAATTTGGCTAACATCAGACCAATGAAAAGTACACTAACAATACACAGATCAAAATGCACTAACATGACTTGAGTCTCAACAGCCAATAACATCATGGCTAAACTGATTAATGACAGCAACAACCTGATGTTAACAGAGGCCCTGCCAGGGTAAATTCCGAAAAGTAGCGACAGCACGTACATGTAAAATGAAATTGCGACGAGACAAATGTTCGTTCAATATTCCGACAGCAACATGAAGCGACACGGACCCCCCTCCCCCCCCACCCCGGCAGGGCATCTTAATACCATCAACTGATGGTTACAATTCACATGACTCTGAAGATAACTTGCGCTTAAGTTGTTGAAACGTCAGTCATTGTCAACAACAACTCAGTTCTTTTCAAAACTACACTAACCCGGACGCTTTAATTTGCATATTACTGTATTTGAATATTTTTGAATGGTGCACAAACAACAGATTTTAGATCAACATGAGCATTTGTCTTGTGAGAACAAAAACACCGATGAAGGGGGTTATCCCTGAAACGTCTGACTAATAATTTTGTAACAGTTTTTCAGCACTCGATTTTAACAAATTTCAATATTACTATTTAAGGAGGTTCACGCTAATTGTTTATGCGCATCCTTACTGCGTATGCAATTTATGTCGCAATGCCATGCTACGTCATGCATGAGTGCGCACACAGAGTAAGAAATCTGAACAGATAAAGGGCTGGTAGCCGTTGTGTTAACTTTACCCATACTTTTTTTAGCTAGATAATTTTCTTTTCTAATTCTCGACAGATTGTAAAAAAAATGAACGAAAAATAAATTTAGGAAGTTTAAATTTTTTCCCATTTTCCTACCCACGAAACATCAAAACCAGCCACCTAGCGGCTGACATGGTTTGCAAATGCTGTGGTATAAAAATAAGATTTACTTTAACTGACATCGCTAGTTGATTTAATTTGCTTAATAGACCCACTCGTATAAAATTTGGCATAGAAAGGTCCATTCTAGAGATTCATGCACAATATTTTTAGACTGACAGTCATCTGAGCCACATTGAGTAAGGAAGACCGATTTTTCCAAATTAAGGTGGCCTTTCAGATATCTTATCTCCAAAATGAACTTGGTGACCCCCCAATTTTTTTTGCATTTCTGACACGAGTAACTCATTACCTAGGTGTAGCAAAAGTTTTAGAAAAAAATAAATGTTAGAAGATTTTCGCGCAAACATCCTTAACGTGAGTGCTACGCAGCAAAGACATTTTTTGATGACATGCGACACACTTCTGAATGGATACCCACGCATGGGTTCATTTACAATAAGTACACATTTGATCATTTCTAGGTGACTGCCTTCTTGTCGGAACACGGCAGGGTCACTTGCTTTTGTATGGAGTCAAAGGTGGAACAGGTAAAGTTAAATTGATTTTTATGTTATGTAGGCAACAAAGTACTTCCTAACCTCATCTCTGCTCTCTTTTATAGCCAAGACTAGATAATGGAAACAAAATGATTCCATCCAGGTCTGAAAATCATGTGTTTTCAGGGTGTCTCAGGTTTCTGAGATCCTAAGCACACCAATCAAAAATCGCAATGAGATGATTTCATTGGTTAAAAAATTAATGACGTTACTTTTGAGTTGCACTTTTATATGCTTCATTTCAAACAAGTTGAAAATCGTTTAAAATAAATTTTTAAAAAATACTGCTGTTTTATAGCATTGGTCCATGTTTAACCCTTTTGCGGCCAAGTTTCCTTAATTTTTCTTCTCTCCATGGCCAATTATTTAATTTCCCAAATAGCATATGGCGACTATAATTGCCTTTGGCCACTTATGTGTAAGGCAACTAAAGATGCCTGTGGCCGCAAAATGGTTAACTGGGTTAGTTTTGATGATCAAAATATTATATTATGACTCACTTGTTACTTTGGAAAGAAAGCACTTTTTAAAATTGACACTGACTCTTAGAACATTTCTTTCTCAAAGCCCTTGATTATACTATGTATAAACGTATAGTAGCTCAACACAGGTTTCCCTGTACAGATGTAGCTTAGGTTGAATGAAATGTGCCCTGCATACCGCTAGAATCAGCAAAAAACCTCATTACCAAGCTGAACATTAATACCATCTTGCCACATGATGCTTTCACACATGGTTACTGATCCTAGCAGTATGCGGGATCCATGTCATGTATGAACAAGTCTTGTATATGGCCTAGCTCACCACATGTCTCTCGTTGCTCAGTAGTTAGAACATCTGACTGGTGAGTGGAAGATCATAGGTTCAAATCCTGTCAGGGATTAAGATTTTTTTCTTTGTGCCACTATGTGACAGGCATGATTAAGTAATATATCAAACACAATGAACAGTGTTTCATCAGATTTCCAAACACCGAGGAGTGGGTTGGAAAAACGAGACGCAGCCGAGTTTTTTTTTTAACTCACTTCAAGGTGTTTGGAAATCTAATGAAACACTGTTTCCAGCATTTGATATAGCTTCTGAAACTGATTGTTAAATGCGGAGAAAACGAAGGAATAAAATTGCCAAAATCTATGCAAATTAAGAAACGATTTCAAAACCTCCTCCTAATGATTTCCTTTGTGTTCTCATCATGAATTATTAATGAGTTTGAGAACATTACATCTTTCTCATTTCATTACCGAGCTTAACATTTCTCATATTTCTTATTTATCACCAAATTGAATACTGTGTTATAGTACAACTTCAATAAAACAAAAATTTTGTCCCATGCAATGCACTTCTAGCTTACACTGTATTTTGTGAACAAAGTCATGTTTTTTTATGCACAGTATTTTGGTGAAAAAGCCCTTAAACTTGGACATTATAATATTTAGAGGACAATTTTTTGTTTGCTTCATCAATAGGTGAAAGCTGGTTTGAGGTTAAACTGCAAAATTCTAACAAGTTGTTCTCAAAGAAGCCTATTTTACAGGTAAAGAACTTATTAACAACAGTTCTCTCACACAACTTGGAGCCATGCCAAACTGAAGCACTGCCAAGCTAAAGCTCACAAAAAATCATAATAACTAGAGCTGCAGCTACATGTACAAACAGTTCAAGGATATTAGTGACAGGGTGCAAATGGGCCTGGGGGGGGGGGGTACTCTGCAAATTTTTGGGTGGGGGTGTGCCACTGGGACTCTGAGACCCTTAACCTATACTAGACCATTTTAGCTGCATTTTGCAACCCTATTCTAGACTAAACACTGAAAAACCCTACCCTATCCTAGACCTATTCCAGACTCGCTATTTTCCAGAAACTTATTCACTATCACAGTTATTAGTTTACAGGGGTCAGTAAAAATGCCGTACTGACCGCCGTACCAATTTTTAAATGCCATTTGCCAGTAAAACTTGTCTAGACTAAATTCTTCACGCAACTGATCAGTTTTGCTTAAAATGATACCCTATTCTACACCAAAAATCTCTGATTACCATACCCTATCCTAGACTAAACTGCCTGAAAACCATACCCTTCACAGCGGCACATACCTATATAGCTCATATATGGGAGTACCCCCCTGGGCAAATGGGAGTTCATGGTTAGCAGGACATGCTTTCTTGCAGACCTACATTTTGTTGCTGGACATTGTTGCATGCAGCTGCATCTGGTCTTGCAATCTTTCTGAATATAAATGTATTAAGATTCATAGCATACATGATTTAGGGCAATTTATGACATCATGTTATAATTCTATCAAAATGTTATCATTTAACAATAATATCTTCAAGTCAAATTCTGAGTTGCTTTTGTTCATAGACACTGTATACCATGAATGTTTCCATGTAGAATCTTTCATTGATTTAGAGCATTTTGTATTTACAAGTTGGCTGATAGGAGCCTTTGATTGTAAGCTAGAAACATTTTTTCCAACCCTGATTTACATCATATTTGGCGTATTGGTTGTCAGTTTAGTTACTTTAGGGTGCTCATACTCATTAATTATAATATTTATATTTAAATATTGTAATTTATTTATTTAAACATCTCTGGTTCAATTAAAGCTTGTTGTTGTTGTTGATCTGATTTGCAGTTCTGTTTCCATCTTTTATACTAATCCTACAGTTTTGTTTGTTTTGTTCTTTTTTTGTTGTTGCAGAAGTAATTACATGTATATGTAATGTGTGTAATTACTGGGCTACCCCCCACAGGGGGAGACCAGTCTAGGTTTACATTGAATTTCTCCTGTGTCACAAAATTGCAATTATGACACCCCCCCCCCCCCCCCCCCTCTACATAAAATCACCGTTGTGATAGCCCCCCTACCATGTGCTCACTCTCCAAGAAGAACGTAAACATACACTGGGACGTTTCTACTCAGCTCTCGGTGAGTTCAATGTCTTCAATCTCAATCGATTCATTTTTCGCAGTTAATGAAATGTTTTTTAAAAAGTATTTTGATGTAATACAACGAACGAAGCCTGATCGTTTCCGGCACAGCACTTGCGCTTTTGAAGCAGAAAGAAACCGAAACTATAAAATTCAAATACCATGTTCAAATGAATTCTCAATTGTTTCGATTGTTTGCCTTTCATGAATTTTTATTTCGCCAGGTTGAAGAGGGATGGAACAGCCAACAGAAACTTCAGCTACGAAAATTTCCCCACCATTATAAGATGTAAACTGCACGTGTCTTGTGATCCATTTCTCGTTGTCAAACAATCGCGTGGCTGAAAAAGACTCGAGGAGATTTGAAGATTTTCCACCGAATGCTGTACTATTTCTGAGAAACCAGTCATCATGAGTTTCGCTTGTGCTAGTGAATGTTTCTCGGGCGAAAATAACCTTAAAGCGACCACTTTTTCATTTAATTTTCTTTTCTGTGTTACAGATATAGAAGAATAAAACTTGAATATTTTCGTTGTGTCTGATTGCGAGATGTTTTATGAAATGGTCACGTTGTGTTACTGAAAGGTTTCAAATTACTTTTGACATTATCCAAATTGCGAAAATTTTTTACCACAACTGAAAAAGTATATTTGATTCAAAGGGCTAAATTTGTTTTTCTCCTCCAGAATTATCAATTCTGTCGTTAACTTTGATTAAATTGACAAGTTTTATTCAATTTGTTATTATCATAATGGCAAGAATATATCAAAACTTTCAATTCGAAAAGTTGTTTTGACCTTGGGTCCGGAGCAGGCAAAATAAACAAAAGATTAACGGCTTCAAGTGTCGGAAACACAAGTTACAAAGATAAATTTAGCTAGATACAAGATAACTAAAACTAATAACAACCACCAGGAAATTCAGATATAGGCCTTTTTTTTCATCAAGAGCGGTAAGTATAATTTATTAAACTGAATAGGCTTCGATTTGTATAAATACAAACGGGTAGCCCAGTTTACGCTCATAAAGCGTCTAGTTTGAATACAGTCATGCTATAAATCATTAATAAATACACTGTATATTAACCAATCATTAATATTTTTTATATTGCAGTTAGCAGTTGTGGAACAGCTGAATTTACTGATAAGTTTGTCGGGTGGGTAACTCTGTGAGCATTGGTAACTCTGTGAGCCATGAGCATTGGTTTCTTGTTGCCCTGTTTATATTTAAGCCAGTAAAAACAAACCATTTGATTTCCTAATTGCATGTGTCAATGTAGAGCTTTATTTATCTTGCAACTTCACAATGTCTGCTTCATAATTTCTCAATTAAAAGCAAAGGAGAGTCCAAATTAATTAATGGCCACCATTAATTAATTTTGTCCTTCGACACAATAACATGAAACTGAACTTGTTTATCTGTGAATTAAGTTTAAGGCCAGCAATGTCACAGTGATTTTGCTGGGTTTTGGTCAAGACTGTACTAAATATTCATTGACAACTAAATATCTAAAGTTGCTCATGTGCAAAACACTATCAGTAGGCCAAGAGGCAAATATTACATTCACTTGACCAATTCCTTAAATTGCAAATTAAACTACAACTACTCGATAAAAGTTAAAATAACAATTTCATGCGATTTCTACTACGCGTTCACTAAACAAAAATGATTTGGCTAGATATCCTTGAATAATGACAACCAGAAGCTTACCATCTGTTATGAGCTTCTGTGACAACCTTATCCTAAATTCAATCAATAATAAAAACAATACAAGTGCATTTATTGGAGAGATTTTCAATTGAGTGTCAAAAGTAATTTGAATTCACAATTTCTTTGGTTTTGCATTGCTACAGTTCGTAATTGGCTAAATAATCTCGTGCCACTCATTGGGTTGTTTACGACTGTTGTGATTGGTCAGTGAGAGTAATTACTCATGCGCAAAGTGCAAGAGTTATAAAATGCCCATCGTTTTTCGTTTATTATTATAAACAATTTCAGTGCTATTACATGTAATTGCTTTTTTTTTACACTCTCCTATACTAGAACCAGGGCCATTTTTTGGTCCTGAGGTACCAGGGGAGTTTATCATTTGATAGATAGAAACCTTCTTAGTATGTGCGCCGTTCCTAGGAGGATGATCTTTTGCAGCTCATTGATGTTACTGGCTTCAGGGATCTTTCCTTAATTCTGGTCCATTCCCTTTCCAATAAGTCCCAGCGCACCAACAATAACCGGCACAGTCTCTGTCCTCATTCCCCACATTCTCGTGGTTTCATGACTTTCGTTAGGGTGTTTATTATTATTATTATTATTATTATTATTATTATTATTATTATTATTTGTGTCCCGATTTTGCATACAGATTAATGCACACATATTTTAAATTGTGCACTTCTGGTTCATAGCTTTGCCATCTACACTTCCTGTTTAGTGACTTCCGGCTACTCTCACTTCCGGTAAAACAGCGTACTGAATTGTCATGACAGCATCTCCTACAACCCTACTTGCATTACTAATGTTCACATTAGAATCACTGGTTTCATTGTGGTACAGCTCCTTCATTTACAAAACAGTTAACAACGTAAGTTGCAAATTGGAGGTTAGGTGCCCAAGACCCTAGTACCCCCGAGCTGAAGCCCCAACAAAACCTAGCCCGGGGAGGTAGACCACCCCAGTGGCCTTCCCTAACCGCACCCCAGCCACGAGCCCCCCCCCCCCCCCCACTGCACAACCGATGAGCATCCATCACACTGAGCACAAGGTTCAGTGGAAAAACAATATAATAACCCTAGAGACAAATAAAGAACACCCACACCAAAAAGGAAGACAAGGAAGGGAGGGAGGGAGGGGACGCTAGACAAAAACCCTAGAACAAAAACCGTGAACTGCTCAAATGAACGACCACGCACGTGGAAATGCGCATGCAATAACACCAACCAATACCCGCTGACCACACGATAGGAAAGTGAGCCCACAGAACTGCATGCAAAGAGAGCTAAACCAAAAGGCGTGATGCTGATCCGCCCCAAATAAGCAAGCATGCTAAGGGGAAAATGCAAGCCCAGACACCAGGGCAAGACACAGCCAGGACCGCTAAACACAAAAACAGGAAAAAACGCTAGACGCCGTGAACACTAACTATACGATGCTAAAAACGCTAGTGGCCCACCGGGAATACTACAACATGCTAAACAACGCCACTTGCTCCTCGTTGTTAACTTAGTTAAATACATTTAACCACATTCAATAGTAAACAACTTGGTTTGCAGGAACGATGACTGAATGAAAGGAGTAACTCTTCTCCATGTCGGACATCTTCTTGTCATGTTTAAATTAAATCATAAAACTTTCTTACGCATGCGCATGAGTATAGGCTGCTTGGAGCCTCTTGTTACTTTGGTTTTGGTTTTACAACACTCAACTGAAAAACCCTCTATCAAACACATAATATTGACATACATTTTTACCTTGATTGTAGTAGCTAAGTGTTAAACTCATCTGTTGCATTAATATTTGTTGCTAGATGCTGTGATCAGTGTTCATAATCTGGAAACATTTGCTCTCAAGTTTACTCTGCATAAAACAAAAGGAGCCACAGTTTTTGCTGTGGATGTTAAGGTTTGTTCTGGTTATGATGACCACTGTATCTGTCTGTGTTGTCTTTAATTTGCACCTCTTCGCACCATTTTAGCTTTTTATTAATAATATTACCCAGCTGTTACAATAATGCAATTCAATCAATACAAAACAATGCAGCAATACAATGCAATGCAATGCAATACAATGCAATGCAATACAATGCAATATTTTATTGACCACTCCCCATAGGGGCTTTTCATGACAATGTTATGTTCAATAAGCTAAAACTTAAATAATACAAAACAATAATGTTACTAACTACTGTACATGTATTAATAATATATTAATTAACAACTTTCCAGCTTATAAGTAAATACACAAGAGAACCACACAATGTTTGGCAGTAAATGGGACCAAGGTTGTTGGGTGCACCCTGGACTAAACTAAGGGTGGCAGCGACACACCCTGCAAAGGTAATATAAAGGGGGTGGCAGCAACACACCCCGCTGGTAATGGATGAGCTAACAAGTGTGGGGCATCCCACACCTGGTAAAATGCAATAAAACTAAGGGATGAGCCAACGAGTGTGGCACATGCCACACCCGGCTAAACTAAGGGATGAGCCAACGAGTGTGGCACATGCCACACCCGGCTAGTGTAAGGCTAAGGTGGGGTCAGGGTCCCACCCAGCCTGCTATGTGCAGCGCTAAGTGGCAGGTGTGCACTCAAGCCCGTAGTCCAGCTTTATTGATAAGGTGGGGGGGGGGGGGGGGGGGGAGGTGGGAGAAAAACAGAACACAGTAAAATGAGATAAGGAAATGGTGAACTCACGGCAACACAAGGTGCTGTGCAGAGAGAGAACACGCGGACGCGCAGCTATGAATAAAAGCCTGATAAGGCATAACTTTGTATCGATTACAGACCACAAACAATGCACTATTAATGGCACAGTATAAAGCATGCAAACTACAGTGTAGCATGTGAGGTCCGATAAGGCATAACTTTGTATTGATTACACAAAGATAACAACGCATACTTATTAAAACTCAAAGAGCAGTTCAGTCTGGTTGAGTACAATGTCTCACGTGACACAGTTCAAATGTTGACAGCCATAAATAAGATATTACTAAGTGAGCTGTCATGAATCCCTGAATGAATAAACAGTCTATATACATTCTTGAAACGCTCCAAGCTGTTAACTCTAATTTACAAGTAAATTACCATTAATTTTATATTACACAATTGAAATATTACAAAAATAGTTTAGGGATGTGCTCTAGCAGTGCCCAGGGGCCTCAGGCTCCTTACTTTTATCTTTGGGCGACTAGAAAAACTTACTTTTGCATAAAGCTTAAGTGCCGGGCACCCCATGGCCAGATTTCACAGTTGGGAGCCTTTGGGCTCCCTGTGATTCTTCTAAGAGTACAGCCTTGTAGTCTAAGATATGTAAGTGAATTTTAAAAGTAATGTTAATATTTAAAAGGGGTGATTTGAAGTATTCTGACAGGAAATTACCAGAAACTTAGTTTTAAAAAGTGGTACCTATATATTCAGTTGTTTAGAACTCTTTGCTATGTGCCTGCTTACCTTATCTCTAGGTATAAACTTGGAACTTAGCCCTTTAAGCCCTAAGAGTGATCACCATCAAATTTCTCCTTGTAATATCAATGCCTTATCAATCAAAAAGGTCATGAGAATTAAGGACATGATCACACAAGATGAATTCTCTTGATATAGATAAACAATTTCTCCCGAATACTTCTATAGGAAATGTATAGGGACGAGAAATGAGAATTTAAATTTTGATGTTAGGGCTTAAAATGAAAGGGTTAACTCCCAAGAGTGCCACAAATCAAAATTCAATGTAGTGTTGTTCTAACTTTGAGTCTGTTGTCTATCATCTGTCACCTATATAGCTATGGTGTGACCATTCAAATTAAACCTCTTTGGCAGTACTTTTGCATGGTACCATTTGTTCTAACTTTTGAGTCTGTTTGTTGATGAAATCCTAAGGTGTGACTGTTCAAATGAAACCTCTTCAGCAGTACTTTTGCATGGTACCATTTGTCCTAACTTTTGAGTCTGTTGATGAAATCCCATGGTGTGACCATTCAAATGAAACCTCTTCAGCAGTACTTTTGCATGGTACCATTTGTTCTAACTTTTGAGTCTGTTGATGAAATCCTATGGTGTGACCATTCAAATGAGACCTCTTTGACGGTACTTTTGCATGGTTCCATTTGTTTTTCAATATCATGGGAGTTGAAGGGTAAAACAGTTGTTAAAATTAATTACATATTTATTAATTGATAACTCTTAGAAATATAATTACCGGTATATCAATGAAAGTACTATGTCTCCAGTGAATATCGCTCTGTGTATTTTTACATGTAGTATAAAAACAAGGAATGTCAAGGATTTTTTTATTTTTTCAATTTTTGCTAAATAGGAGAGAAAGCAGTCATCAGTATTTGGTAAGTTGTTAATCATTGATTCCTATCAGGATTCTCTTAATTTCTTTTTATCTCATACACATGCTTCTCTTATTTTCTTTGATATAAAATGTTGCCTTTATAAACAAAAGTTTTCTGGTTCGATCTATGATGAAAACAAAAATATATATATATAATATTTAAATGTCAGATGATTCTTCTTAAACTTGTATTCCAAAGATACAAGACTTAGAAAAATGAAAAAAAGGAGACTTTTTTAACATTCTGATTTTTTTAATTATCAAGAAACTTTACCAAAGGTGTTAGACATCCAAAATAACTGACCATTTAACCTTTCTCTTTAGATCCTTCTCCACTTCTTGAATTAAAGTTATGTGTATCAGTCAAGAGAAAGCTACAAGTAAGTGTAAAAAATTCAAACATTGAGAATTACTTGTTATGTCAAAAAGAAAACATTAGACGTGTATGTACTTGAATAAGGAAATGTTAGTAATTATTTGTTGTAAAAACTTTTAAAATTAATTATGTGTTTTGTCCATGGCATGGTTACCTAGGAGTGGGAAGGATATTGTTCTCTAAGCTACATGTGGTGACAGTTGTCAAAGTTTTGTTGCTGTATCAATTAAGTAGCTGGGCTGAAACACATATTATGGCCAGGGAAAATCCCAAGCTCCCGACTCCCAGCCCCCGATTCCCAGCACCCAACCCACAGCCCCCAACTCCACAGCTCCCGACTCCCAATGCCCCACACCCACTCCCAACCCCCGAACCATAGCTCCTGACCCACAGCCCCTGACTCCCAGCCCCCGACCCACAGCCCCCAACCCATAACCCACGACCCACATCCCCCAACCGTTTCAGCACTTTGTTCAAACCCTTTAGTAAATTTGCCTGTCTGTTAAAACAGTATTAAGAAAGCATTCATGACAAATGCTTTTTATGTTGTTTGCTACCCATAAACTGATATCCATTAGTGTACATTTTTCCTTGGAACATTACAAATTAGCAAGCTTTTGTTTGGGCCAAAACAAAATTGTGCTGTAATTAATGGGTTGGAGTAAGACAGCGCTTTATAATCATATGTAAATTTGTTAATTCATAGCTGTTTAGTTGGAGGAATGGAGAGTTTGAAGAGTTAGAAGATATTCTGTTGTCAGATGTCGCCAGATCTGTGGTGTGGACAAAGGAGTCTCTTTGTGTTGGTTTCAAAAGAGAGTACTTACTGATAAAGGTGCATTTGTGCTTTCCTTATAAATTATACAAAAATTATATATATATATTGTGTAAACAAAAGCGAGAAGTGGACGTTTCACCCTCCGGGCTTCTTCAGTGCTTATATACAGGATCAAGAATAGTTGGAATAAAAATTCTTACCGAAATAAGTTCCTTAATATATAATAATTCTTCTTCTAACATAACAAAAGTTACAATTAAAACTATAGAAAAGTTACGTAATAGAGTAAAGCTGACAAGTTACATAAAAAAACTAAAAATAAGCTAAAAAGTAAAAAACATGACAATGTGATGGTGTTGTGCAATTGTAAAAGCATAACAGGCTCCCTAATTTGGGCCCTTGAATTATCACAAGGCCACTGTAGTAACAGGGTCCCCAAGCAGGGCCCCTAAACAATAGTAGTAATAAATTCCCTGCTAGGGGCACCTGAACGACAAGCCAACGCGAAAATAACGGGTTCCCCGAACAGAGCTCCTGAATGCCAAGACAATTGCAAACAGCAAGTGAGGTAAACAATTTACACAATTTATCCTTATTAAGCACAAGCGTCCAGTATCCTTGGATCCTTTTTACAATTGGCATCTTCATTGGATATCCAACAAGCTTTATATAATAAGCTTTGCACAAGCTATATATATATATATATATATATATATGTTGCAGTTAATTTTTCTGTTCAGTTAATTTTAAATTTTTTTAACTAGTTTATTTTTTTTAACCAGTTTATTTTTTTCTAACCAGGTTATTTTTCTTTAACTAGTTAATCTTTTTCTGAACTAGTAAAAAATTTTGTTATGACTAGTTAGTTTTTCAAACATTCTGGGTATTTTTAATCCAAGTTATTTTTTCATGGATGAAGTGTATGTTGGGCTTCTAAGGTTATTGGTTTGGCCTAAGTGTTATAAATTAAGGGTTAGAGTTAGGTTAGGGTTTTGGTGACTTACCATCACAACTGTAAGGGTTCTTAAAGCGGCCAGGGTATACTGATTAGGCCTAAGCATTATGGATTAAGGGTTAGGGTCAGGTTGGGGTTAGGGACACTTACTATCTATGACAACTACAACAAATAAATAAATGCCCCTTTAATAATATCTGTTTGTTCAACTACAATTTCACACTGCATGTACAAGGTACAATTCTTCCAATTTTTCTAAGACTTCTTCAGCCGTTTTGTTGTACAAGGCATATAACCACGAGTACTTTGTGTGGTGATCGGTAATGTGTAAGTATCCACTGATGACAGCGTGAACTATCAGCACAGGAACATTTCAGATTTCGGAAATCAATAAGATCAATTTCTACATGTGACAGAAACGTCTCAGCACTGAGAGGGTTTGTTATGGGGCGTTTTTGGTGGTCCGTAACACTCTTCTGCTGGATATGAAGTGTACGCAAACTTGTAAATAAAGATACTACTTGCTGTGGTATCTCAGAATAAATATCTTTTACGTAGTTATTTGTTTAGTCTCTTCCTCGTTGTACCGTGGATGAGTGGCACTGACTGAGTACTTCGTGTATCTCATCTCTCGGTACTACTATCTTTGTTTCCTCTTGTGACAATTTTTCCATCTTTGACCGTCCATCCTTTTCTTCGAAAACTATTTATATCATTTTTCGAGAGTTCAGCTTCATGTTGTTGGCGTTTTTCAGGGTCTTCTATGCTTTCTAGGTAAGTCTTCGCATTTTCATAAAACGATTGGTCAATGTAAACTGTGAATTTGCTTTGAGTCTTCTGCTTCAATAGCTCTAACTTCTCGTAAAACGTCTTCTTCTCCATGCATCCTTCCATTTGAAATCGAGAAAGAACTGCTAAGTCCGCGTTTTGTGCAATAACGCATGTGTGACATTTTTTTGCATAATTAATTTTGGCCGAGGGGAGTCTGGGATCAAATAAGTAATAATATAAAGAAGTATAGGGGAATTTGCAACGTAGTCCTGTGTGGTCTAGTGGTGAAGACAGTGGACTTCAGATCTGAAGGTCGTGAGTTCGAACTCCAGGTAGGTACCAAAATAAAATTCTTTATTTCATAATTGTTGTGTTCTGTTGTGAAGGGGGGACATGGGAGTAAATAAGAGAGGGGAAGGTAGGTAGGACTAAGGGGTAGGGAGACAGGAAGGAAAAAAGAAGGGAAGGAAGGAAAATAGAGAAATAGCGAGCAGAACAAAATTTCCCTTTTTTTGACGTTTTTGTTTGTTTTTAACCCCCCCCCAAAAAAAAACCATGCCCCTATTTTTTTAACCACACCCCATAAAGAAAAACTGTTATAGTTAAAAATAATAAAACTAGTTAAAAATAATAAACTAGTTAAAATTTAAAATTAACTGAAATTTTTTTAACTACAACATATATATATATATATATACTTAGCACAAGCATGTAAAAAAGTTCCGTGATTGGAAATTTCTCGGTAAATTATACTCTAACACAAGAGAAAACACTGTTTTCTTAAAACACCTATATTTCGGCAGCGTACAGCTGCCTTCATCAGGGTGAATGGCTGACAAAACCGTTACAACCGTTATATGTGCGCGCTAATCAAAAAAATTTTTTTAAAACTGCGCGCGCTACAACAGCTAAATACAAATGCTGGTAAAACTGCTATTTTTGCGCGCGAAGTCCCCGATTTTGGCTATAAAAAAAATCGCTCTCATTCAGACCGTGGGGTCTGAGTGTCTTCAGTTTGTAAGCCCATTGACCCTCCTTATCCGTCAGATTTTCCGTTCTGTCCACTCTGTCTATTAACTGAACTGACATATCCTCCAGACCCCCATGACCCGCACTAAAAAAATGCCTGTATAAGATCTCATCGTCTAGCCTCTCTTCGGGCGTCATTCTACCATGCAAATTCAGTCGACTACGGTGGTTGTTAAATCTGAGTCGAAATTTGGTCGAAGTCGAACCCACATATTGCTTGCCACATGTTTTACAAGTAAGCAGATAAACCACATTCGTGCTATTACAGTTCAAACTGTAATTTATGGTGTATGACTTGCCCGTGTTCGTACTCTCGAAAGTATCCCCCATCTTGAGAAGCTTGTCCTTCAAGCAATATGTGGGTTCGACTTCGACCATTTGTATTTAGCTGTTGTAGCGCGTGCAGTTTTAAAAAAAATTTTTTGATTAGCGCGCACATATAACGGTTGTAACGGTTTTTATCGTGTGTAACGCCTTGTCAGCCATTCACCCTGATGAAGGCAGCTGTACGCTGCCGAAATATAGGTGTTTTAAGAAAAAAGTGTTTTCTCTTGTGTTAGAGTATAATTTACCGAGAAATTTCCAATCACGGAACTTTTTTACATGCTTGTGCTAAGTTATATATATATATATGTAATTATAACATGGATGCGAGAGAAATATTGGGTGAAATAATTGTATACCTGAAAGATAGAGTCCGGGGGTGGGGGGGGGGGGGGGAGTACTCACGACAATTTAGGATAGGTGTGTGCCGCCAAGGTTCTCAAACCCTGACCCTATTTAAGAGTAGAAAATCTCAATTTGATACCCTTTTTAAGGCCCAAAACCAGGCGTGTAGTACAGTTTTATCAGACTATATTATCTTTGTCATTTTGCGTGGGAGATAGAGGCAATGTCAGGGGACTTTGACCTTTTATGGTCAAATCCATGCTACAATACCTTTACTAAAACACAAAGGTGCTGCTTGGGTGGCCCCAGAGAAGACTTAATCATGGATCAAATGTCTAGCATTCACGAGATTCCATTGACTGAGTGTTGCATCCACATCATAGTAAGAATTAAATTTACAGTCAAACTAAAAGTTTGGACAGGATTTTTAGGCTTAATTTGAGAACAAAATCAGCCAAAAGGTGGCCAAATCATATATACCAGTAACAATAACTGCCCTTTTGATTCTTTTGTCATCTATTGCAGTAGTGTCGTTATCCATGGTTAGTTAACACATTATGCATATTTGAAAATGTTTCCTATCCTGGTAACCAGGCTGCCCTGTTTATGAGAAAGTCTCCATCCCAGTTTTAATAACAGAGAGATGTTGATAACCAGGCCAGTTCACTTTCTCAAGTTACAATATGAAATGTAAGAAGTCCAGCATGGTCAAGTGGACCCACAATAAGTAATCCCCAGTATTGAAATCCAGTTCACATGTATGTTCTGTTTTTACTCCAAATTAGTAATTTGAAGTATTTTGCTGTTTTGTAGACCACCACAGGGGCACAGACTGAGCTGTTCTCAACTGGACGACACTTGGAACCAACAATTGCTACCTTACCTAGTGGGGAACTTATCCTGTGCCGTGATGACATCAGCATTATAACAGACAGCGAGGGGAAAAAGACACAGAAACAGACATTAACTTGGACAGACACTCCTACAGCACTAGGTAAGAAATGAATAATATTGTTGAAACAAAAGAGCACCATTGTTTGAGAGGTAAAATTTATAGATTTCATCTGCAGACTAAAGGTAGCTAAACACAGTTTTTAACTCTTAAACATGCAAAGCATTGGACACTTACAAGTATTTGGGTAGTGCTCAATCGGCTGTATATATTGAGCCTGTGTTATGTAATGGTCATCAGCTTTTAATTACCAATGGCGATAGCATTGGAGGGAGGGAAGGGTGGCGGGCGAAGTGGATGCAGGTGGTGGGGGATCAGTGATCCGTGCATGATTTGTGTCGGAAGTAGAAATTGTTACATGTACTTAAAATATTGTTAAAAAAATAAGAAACAACTTGCAACAATAAGACTCCAAAGGGTTTTTAACAATGCATTCTAAGTTTTAACCTAATTGTTCAAAATCTGATGCACTTGAATTCATTTACAGATTATGCAGAACCATATGTCATTGGTCTCCTACCTCGTTATGTTGAAATCCGAACAATCCACCCGCGTGCCCTCATTCAATGCATTGAACTGCCCAAACCAAGATACATAACACAAGGAAAGCACATGTATGTAGCATCCACTAGTGATGTGTGGAGACTGATTCCTGTTGCCATTCCAATGCAGATACAGCAGCTGTTAAATGACAAACAGTTTAGCCTCGCACTTATGCTTGCAGTAAGTAAATTACAATTAATTTTATGTAAGTTACAAAATGTGTACCCTGTGAGTAGTAGATTCTCCTATGTCCAGCAATACCGGACAAGGAAGAAACCACTGCTAGCATCTGTTAGCTTTTCCATTGAGCATGCGCAGCCACGTGACGCCCCATGTAATGCATTTGATGTCAGTTCCTGTTGTATTTTTTTCACGGTGATTTAATGGTTCCTTGCCTAGAAAACAAAAACTTAAAGTTATCTTCAAATGAAGGGCAAAATTTTTGATTACTTTGTCAAGTTTGGCATATTAAACAACACTGTATACAATGCAACAATCTTTTCTATCGAAAGTTAACGATAAGATGAGTTTTAAATCTGTTTTTGTTTGTTTGGACAGTTTGTTTACATCAAGCTGTGCTATGCGCGCACTAATCACACTATCATAATTTGAAAAAACTTTTGGGCTAAAACCTCGGCAAATTTGGATTTTTTTTTTCATTTTTTCGACTTTGTAACTTTGAAAAACTTTAAAAAGATCTTCTATCAAATTTGTTTTGTTTCAACAAGTAATTTACGGCTTGAAAAGTTGGCGTTTTCGAAACAGGTAATAATAGATGCACAGCAGATTACAACCAAATCAGGGAAATGTATTAATTACGGAGGAATGTAGTGCGCATTGATTTGAAATCATTACTTAGCATAACAAAGAAGTTTTTGTCACCTTGGACGCCATTCTGATTGTTGCATCTAAGCGGGCTCGCTTTATAAACGCAGCAGTTACGTGGATGAATGCATGTGCAAGAGGCTCAACAAGTTTGCAAACTTGTTTTACCGGTTCAAAGTTACTTTATTCGTCCATGGCGCTGGACAGCGGCTCGATCAAAGGAACTAATGGATGTTTGCAGTGGTTTCTTTCTAGTCTGACATAGCTCAGCATAGGAGAATCCACTGCTCGCAGGGTACAAAATGTGAGGCAGGGCGGTATAATGATTAGCATGGTTTTATTATTATTATTATTATTATTATTATTATTATTATTATTATTATTATTATTATTATTATATTATGATGGATTTCAAATTTATTCGAAGGTTGGTGGTTTAAGGCCCAGTATGTGCATCTTGTTGTTTCCTTTGACTTCTCAAACTCATTACTAATATCTTATGTAGTTTGAAAAAAAGAAATCATTAGCATGACAGTGGTTTGGAAATCCAATCTTAATATTGTTTGTCATGAATTTTGACTTTGGCTGGTCTAGGCAGTGTGAAGGTAATTCGCCACTTTAGAAACAAGAAGGAAACTGGGCCGAGGGAACTTTCGCAATGACTTGTGGGATCATTACAGGGGACACTTCTTTTGTCTCTGTCCCCAATAACAGTCCCAGAAGTCTTTGCGAAAGTTCACTCGGTCCAGTTTCCTTCTCGTTTATAAAGTGGTGAATTGAAAATTACTGCCAGTCTTGGCAGTTTAAAAGTTAAGTGTTGTTTGTTTTGTGAACAGGACATGGTGGTTGAACCAGAACAAGAGAAAGCAAAACGGAAGGAGAATATCCAGAATCTATTTGCTTTTGATATGTTCTGTCAGAAGCGATTTGATGACTCGTTGCAGCTCTTTGCTCAGCTGGAAACAGGTTGGTATAGTAGACAAAAAGCCACAGAGATCAGCCCTCACGGAACACGTTGAGACAGTCCAAGGATCAGCCCTCAGGGATCAGCCCTCAGGGATCAGCCCTCAGGGATCAGTCCTCAGGGATCAGTCCTCAGGGATCAGCCCTCAGGGATCAGCCCTCAGGGATCAGCCCTCAGGGATCAGCCCTCAGGGATCAGCCCTCAGGGATCAGCCCTCAGGGATCAGTCCTCAGGGATCAGCCCTCAGGGATCAGCCCTCAGGGATCAGCTCTCAGGGATCAGCCCTCA
>JAJGOT010000141.1:837500-1037500 GCA_022457155.1 Cladopsammia gracilis | reverse complement strand
ATATACATCATACTGTAAAATTCCAAAGCCCATTAAATCACAGACTAAAAAATCCTGGTTAGCTTACGACATGCATATCTGACCAGGCTACTATATTTGATTCTTCACACTTCACTGTGCATGCCTGTGTAGCCCTATGGTTGATAATTCCTTCTGATATGCATGAGTCCCAGCTTCAATTCATACTCCCACCAATTCCTCCTATATAAGCAATGGAGCTCCACTGTTAGGCTATAGCTTATCCACATGTAATAAGCTACTAGTTCTCACAATCATGTTGTTTCATTTCACCTTCAGCTGATATAAAAGCTCAAAAGAACATCATGCACCGAAGACAAATTATCGACACCACACTGCTGAAGTGTTACCTTCAGGTAAGTGAACAGGAATTATTGTAGTTGGGGGAGGGGCCAGGGATGTAGCTAAGATATCCAACAGGTGGAATTTTGTTCATCACAGGTGGAAAATTTTGTTAAAAAAAGAGAAAGTTAGAGTTAAGCAGACAGTTTTTCAGGCGGAAAAAAACAACAAGAAAACTCAGTCTTCAGGTGGTTATTTTTTCCGCCTTCCACCTATTATTTACATTCCTGCGGGGGTGACAGGGGGACCTAAACCATACCCTTTTCTCCTGTGGTTCCTGCTCCTTCCTAAATGGT
Source organism: Cladopsammia gracilis (assembly GCA_022457155.1). Classification (NCBI taxonomy): domain Eukaryota; kingdom Metazoa; phylum Cnidaria; class Anthozoa; order Scleractinia; family Dendrophylliidae; genus Cladopsammia; species Cladopsammia gracilis. Next base: position 1,036,844 of record JAJGOT010000141.1, on the reverse strand, counting down.
CCCTACATCCTGTTGTATCCCACCCTCTCCTCTCCTTCTGCAGACTTCCTGCCCCCTTTCTCCTAATGTTCACTCCCATCCCTATTTCCTAGGGTTTTTACTCCACCAATCCTTCAGCTCCTGTGTCCAACTCCCCACTTTCCCCTCCCCTCCTCCTCTGCAGACTTCCTGCCCCCTTTCTCCTGGTCCTCACTCCCATCCCTATCTCCTAGGATTTTTACTCCACCGATCCCTCAGCCCGTGTCCAACTCCCCACCCTCCCCTTCCCCTGTACTGACTTTCTGCCCCCTTTCTCCTGGTCCTCACTCCCATCCTCCCATCCCTATTTCCTCATAGTCTTTTTTCCCACTGATCCCTTACCCCCTGTTGTCCAACTCCCCACCCTCCCCGTCGTCCAACTCTGTCCCCATGGGTAAGGTAGGTGACCATTAGTTATCACGGGCTTAGTGTTTACAGCCGAGCAGTGTTGAGTTATCAAGTGAAATTTCTACCCAAATGCTACAGCTACTCTTCAACGCTTCGTATATTCACAAGTTCTCGGAGTTTATATTTCAGAGGATTTGACATGGGGTGTTCACTGTGACTACATAATCAAGAAGGCCAATCGTCGCCTCTATGCACTTAGAACTCTAAAGAAGTGTGGCGTACCGACATCAGATTTAATCACAGTATATTGCTCCCTTATACGATCAGTAATTGAATACGCCTCGGCTGTATTCGCGAATCTGCCAAAGTATCTGTCTGATGCATTGGAGGGAATTCAAAAGCGCGCCCTTAGGATAATTCTTCCGAATTTACATTATGACGAGGCATTGATACTAAGTGGCCTGCCGTCTTTAGAAGACCGTAGGGTTGCTGCTTGCGAATCATTTATGTGTAATTTAAAACCATCTAACCCTGTGTTTGGCCTTGCCATGAGTGGAAGGGTAGCTTCCGTTCACTCGTACTCGTTACGAAGCTGCCGGAACTTTAATAACAAAATGTGTAGGAAAAAAAGATTGTCAGAATTTGTATCTGTGAAATATTTAGATTCTTTGTCATAAGATAAATGTTAATTATATGTATTTGCACACGATCCTGTTATCCAGCTCTTAGCTGCAAGGGGCTCTGAATAAACAAATCTATCTATCTATCTAATTTCAAAACGTCTATAGGTGTCCTCTTGTCTTTGTTGTTTGTAATTTGTTGTAGGTCTTGGTGACTCTGTTGTTTATTTTAGGTCACAGTGGTTGTTTGTGTTTGTTTTTTTTTTTGTTATTTGTCTCAGTGGTACATGTAGCTGTCTGTTGTTTATTGTAGGTCACTGGTTTATTGTTTTTTCCATTTGTCGTTTGTCTCAATGGCAGTTGTTCATTGTTTATTGCATGCCATGGTGATTGTCATTTGCTTGTCATTTGTTGCTGGTCTCAATGAAAGGAGTTTGTTGTTTATTGTACATGTACATCAAAGTGGTTGTTTGTTTTTTTTGCCATTTGTTCTTTGTCTCAGTGGCAGCTGTTTGTTGTTTATTGCATGTCACAGTGATTGTTGGTTGTTGGTCTCAAATGCGATTGTTTATTGTTTGTTTAGGTCACAGTGGTTGTTTGTCAGTTGTTGTTTCTCTCACTGACAGTTGTTTGTTGTTTTGCAGACAAATGATGCCCTTGTTGCTCCACTGCTCAGACTGAAGGAAAACAATTGTCATGTTGAAGAGTGCGAGAGAGTACTAATGAAGAGCGGAAAATATAATGAACTAGTAATTCTCTACCAGACAAAAGGTCTTCATAAGAAAGGTATAGCCAAAAGCTTCCCTGTTTTAATGAACTAGTAATTCTCTACCAGACAAAAGGTCTTCATAAGAAAGGTATAGCCAAAAGCTTCCCTGTTTTAATGAACTAGTAATTCTCTACCAGACAAAAGGTCTTCATAAGAAAGGTATAGCCAAAAGCTTCCCTGTTTTAATGAACTAGTAATTCTCTACCAGACAAAAAGTCTTCATAAGAAAGGTATAGTCAAAAGCTTCCCTGTTTTAAAAACACCAGTGGTATAGTGGTGTATTAGACTTCTGATCTGAAGTACTCATTGGTTCAAGCCCATGCCTCCACCCCACTGTTGCTTCCTTAGACGAACATCTTGCTTCATGTTATCTTTTTTACTGGGTTCTGGCAAACATAATACTATGGGTATTATAATAAGCTACTGGTATATGGGTATGTGTCACTGTAAAGGATATGTTTTCAAAACAGTTTAGTCTGGGATTTAACCGCGGTCAAACAAGAGAAATTTTGCAAAAGTTAAGCAAAGTATTTAAAAGTTAAGGTTGTCATTTTCACTGTTTAAAGTTTAATATATTGCCAATACACAAAAAAAGTTCTAAGCATTTAATTTACAGGGTTCGTACGGTCATGAAAAAACCTGGAAAGTCATGGAATTGTATAATTTAATTTCCAGGCCTGGAAAGTCATGGAATTTAAGTGTGGGTCATGGAAAATTATGTTCACGATACAAAGTCACTAAGGCAGCATACATTGTAGGAATAATAAGGCAAGATGAAAAATTGAAAAAAATGATCGTTTTGATAAAATTTTGAAAACAACTGTTGAACTCTTGGTCATGAAAAATTTGAAAAGGTCATGGAAAAGATCATGGAAAGTCATGGAATTTAAAAATCTGAAAGAGTACGAACCCTGATTTAATTGTCGGCACCATTTGCAAACATAATTTTGATCAGGCGAAAAGAGTTTTCGTCAGTTTTCAACGGAGGAAAGCTCTTCATTTTGAGAAAAATTAAAAGAATAGTAACGTCAACTAATTTTTTTTATACATCCTTGCCCATATTTCCATTTAATAATTATAAAATAAAATCTGACTAAATAAAACGAAAAACACCTCAGACGTTTGACTGCGGTGGAGTCTGGGATACATTGTAAGGTAAAGAAGTTGGAGAGTTTTGGTCTAGAATAAAAATCATTCATTTACTGGGAAACTGGTCAGTGGTATGAAGATGAGTAACTTCTGGAAAATAGTGAGTCTGGGATAGGGTAGGAATTTGTGGTGTTTAGTCCAAAATGGGGTTGAAAAATGCAGCTGAACATGATCTGGTGTAGAGTAAGTCCTGCCCAAAAATATACTGAGTATATAGAGCTTAAGAAAAGACCAATTAAATATATGCTTCTGCAACTAAAAATCTTTCAAGTCATGATAATAACTTGTTGGCTCTCACCCTCCAAAAAACTGCCTCTAAAGTGCTTAGAATATTAGTGCCACAAAATAATTTTGTTTAGGGGTGGTGCGGCACTCATTGATATTTTGCTGCTCTGTGTGGCACTTATTCTGGGATGGCGCTTCATATTTGAGGGCATCATTTTTTCAAGTGAATAAAGTAATTTTTATACTTCATTGGGCAAATACTGCATCGTAACTTGTGTTTAATTTTTTTCAGCAATTAATCTTTTGTTAAGACAACCTCAGAAATCCAGCAGTCAACTGCGAGGACATCAGAGAGTAGTGCAATATCTGCAGCATTTAGGTAATCCACAAATAAATACAATGTACTATTAAGAACAGGGGCACTCGTCACCCCAACCTCGAAAAAAAATCAAAGGCTCCTACATGCCAACTTGTGAATACGACACAGCCTTCATGGAAGAACCAGAGAAAAGCCCAAATGCTCTGAGATTCGGCCACGCTAAAACGTACTACAACTTAGAGTGCACCACGCCTGCACTCACATGATAACCACTGAATGCTGAGTACTGGCGCCGCTGACCGCTTGTTGAAGGTGCTACTGGGAGAATACCTGTTGATAGCATCACCGGCCGCCAAATGATTGCCAGCTTGTCTTTGTGAAATGATATATATGAAATAAATCATATATGAACTGCGGAAATGAAATCAAATGAAGAATGATCCTCGCAGTTGTGAACGCAATTTAGCAATGGCGAAAAGAAGCCTGAAAAAAAATTCAGGACTTCAACGGGGTTTGAACCCGTGACCTCGCGATACCGGTGCGATGCTCTACCAACTGAGCTATGAAGCCACTGACGTGCCACTGACGTGCCACTGACGTGGCAACAAAGACAGCTTGTCTTTGTTAAATTGCATTTAACTGTATTTAAAAACCAAATAATTTTTCTTTTGTGATGTGCCATTGAAGAGTACTACTCAGTAGCTTTCAGTTGAATGGTCCTACTTTTGGATTTCATCCACAGACCCAAAAATTAGAACCACCTTGTACAGCATAATAAACAGCACCACAGGAAAGTACTGCTCAATAGCTTTCATTTGAATGGTCACACTTTAGGATTTCATCCACAGACTCAAAAGTTAGAACCACCTTGTACAGCATAATAAACAGTACCACAGGAAAGTACTGCTAAATAGCTTTCATTTGAATGGTCACACTTTAGGATTTCATCCACAGAATCAAAAGTTAGAACCACCTTGTACAGCATAATAAACAGTACCACAGGAAAGTACTGCTCAATAGCTTTCATTTGAATGAACACACTTTAGGATTTCATCCACAGTCTCAAAAGTTAGAACCACCTTGTACAGCATAATAAACAGTACCACAGGAAAGTACTGCTCAATAGCTTTCATTTGAATGAACACACTTTAGGATTTCATCCACAGACTAAAAAGTTAGAACCACCTTGTACAGCATAATAAACAGTACCACAGGAAAGTACTGCTCAATAGCTTTCATTTGAATGGTCACACTTTAGGATTTCATCCACAGACTCAAAAGTTAGAACCACCTTGTACAGCATAATAAACAGTACCACAGGAAAGTACTGCTCAGTAGCTTTCATTTGAATGGTCACACTTTAGGATTTCATCCACAGACTCAAAAGTTAGAACCACCTTGTACAGCATAATAAACAGTACCACAGGAAAGTACTGCTTAATAGCTTTCATTTGAATGGTCACACTTTAGGATTTCATCCACAGACTCAAAAGTAAGAACCACCTTGTACAGCATAATAAACAGTACCACAGGAAAGTACTGCTCAGTAGCTTTCATTTGAATGGTCACACTTTAGGATTTCATCCACAGTCTCAAAAGTTAGAACCACCTTGTACAGCATAATAAACAGTACCACAGGAAAGTACTGCTTAATAGCTTTCATTTGAATGGTCACACTTTAGGATTTCATCCACAGACTCAAAAGTTAGAACCACCTTGTACAGCATAATAAACAGTACCACAGGAAAGTACTGCTCAATAGCTTTCATTTGAATGAACACACTTTAGGATTTCATCCACACTCTCAAAAGTTAGAACCACCTTGTACAGCATAATAAACAGTACCACAGGAAAGTACTGCTCAATAGCTTTCAATTGAATGAACACACTTTAGGATTTCATCCACAGACTCAAAAGTTAGAACCACCTTGTACAGCATAATAAACAGTACCACAGGAAAGTACTGCTCAATAGCTTTCATTTGAATGAACACGCTTTAGGATTTCATCCACAGACTCAAAAGTTAGAACCACCTTGTACAGCATAATAAACAGTACCACAGGAAAGTACTGCTCAGTAGCTTTCATTTGAATGGTCACACTTTAGGATTTCATCCACAGACTCAAAAGTTAGAACCACCTTGTACAGCATAATAAACAGTACCACAGGAAAGTACTGCTTAATAGCTTTCATTTGAATGGTCACACTTTAGGATTTCATCCACAGACTCAAAAGTTAGAACCACTTTGTACAGCATAATAAACAGTACCACAGGAAAGTACTGCTCAGTAGCTTTCATTTGAATGGTCACACTTTAGGATTTCATCCACAGACTCAAAAGTTAGAACCACCTTGTACAGCATAATAAACAGTACCACAGGAAAGTACTGCTCAATAGCTTTCATTTGAAATCCACAGACTCAAAAGTCAGAAGTACTGCTCAATAGCTTTTGGGGGTCCTGTCTCCCATCCATTGTCACCAAAAGCTTTATGTAAGTTTGAATCTGTAGTCAAATGTGGTTACCATAAGATATGTACCGTAATCTTTTTTTTCCTCATTTCTTTTATTAATTTAACATTTTCGCTTTTGATTCTATCAATAGAATTTATTATCAGTTCTTTTTTTCAGGTCATGAACATTTAAAACTTATTTTTGAGTTTTCTGTGTGGGTGTTAAAGGCACATCCAGATGATGGTTTGAAGGTAAGAAGAGTTGTCTTTTTGTTTATGTACTAGGGGTGAAGGGCGGCGCCCAAGGGCTGAACACTTTTCATAGTAGCTCTCAAAACAATTTTTTTTCAAAGTATTTAATACAATGTAGCTCATCTACTTTGACAAAATCTAACATCCACTAAAAACCACATGCCTTTCTTAAGAGTGGCTGTTTTTACATTTTGTCATATTTAAGAAGCACTTAATTTTTAATATTAAATAACAGATAATGAAGCAACCCTTCAGTAATTTTTTGTTTCATGCTTTCCTTGTCAGATATTCACAGAGGATTTACCAGAAGTTGAAGGCTTACCTCGGGACAAAGTGCTGGCTCACATAGAACAGAATGCTAAACAATTAACTATTAGATACTTGGTGAGTACTGTGACAGTCCAGGAATTATACCTTATCACTTTTGTCAGATTTTAATATAGTAATATTTTTAGTAGAATGTTTAACTTAATTATTATCGAAGACACCGTAAAACGCAAAAGGTAGCTTCATTGTGTAGGTTGGGGGTAGAAGGTCCCTATTGTTTCCAATAGTTGTTTTTTTGTGTTTATGTGTCTGCCTCTAATGCATTCAAAATTTTCTTGTAATATTGTAGTGGCACCTTGTCAGTTGTGGATCAATAAAATGTATCTTGGGCCTGTATTGTGTTGTGTTATGCTATGTTACGTTCGGTTAGGTTACGTTACATCAAGTTACATTACGTTATTTTGTGTTGTGTTGTACTGTAAATTGTGTAGCATTGTATTTTTTATGTTAGTGTGCTGTGTTGCATTTTGCATCATAGCAGCCATTCGTTGTCACGGAAAGTGAAGCCTGTTTTTTTTTTCTTATAGGAACACGTTATCTTAATCTGGAAAGAATCAAAGCCTGAATTTCACAACAAGCTGATCAACTGTTACCGTGAAAGGGTGCAAGTGCTGCTGAGGGAATATTTAGATTCCTTACCTGAAGGTATGTGCTACAGAACCATTGAGTTATGTGCTTGAATTGTTTGGTAAGCCTGTGGATATGTACCACAGAACCATGTAATGATGTGGATGATTGGTTTGGTATGCCTGTGGCTATAGAGCACCATTGAATGATGTGTTTGATACATGTAGCTTTGGCATGCCTGTGGATATGAACCACAGAATCATATGTCTTGTTTGATAGCTTTGGTATGTCTGTGGATTTGTTCCACAAAAGCGTTGAATGACGGTTTGACAGGTAAAGTGACAAGTCGACATGCAATCTAACTATCTACAGCTGTAAGGTTGCAGGTATTTCATAAGGTTGTTGTTATTTTATGTAGGTTAAGTCAATATTGTCTTTGAGAAGCCCTTTGGGAAAATCAATTAAGTATGTATGCAAGTTTGTTGCAAGTTTGTTTGTTGTTGTTGTCAGGTGATGAGCCGTTTCCTCCTGGAAGTGAACCAGGTGAACTGGGTGAACTGAGAGGAAGACTACTGTTCCTTCTGGAGACATCAAAACATTATCAAGCTCAGCATCTACTCACACACTTCCCAGAAAGTAAGTTAACTAGTACCTCATCCTTTTAAATGTGATTATAAGCTGATAACATCTTACAGTGTGACCATTGAAATAAAAGCTACTGAGCAGTACTTTCCTTTGGTGCTGTTTATTATGCTGTACAAGGTGGTTCTAACTTTTGAGTCTGTGGATGAAATCCTAAAGTGTGACCATTCAAATGAAAGCTATTGAGCAGTACTTTCCTGTGGTACTGTTTATTATGCTGTACAAGGTGGTTCTAACTTTTGAGTCTGTGGATGAAATCCTAAAGTGTGACCATTCAAATGAAAGCTACTGAGCAGTACTTTCCTGTGGTGCTGTTTATTATGCTGTACAAGGTGGTTCTAACTTTTGAGTCTGTGGATGAAATCCTACAGTGTGACCATTCAAATGAAAGCTATTGAGCAGTACTTTCCCATGGCGTTATGCCATGGTTACGCTACGCAAGATGGTTGTAACTGTTAAGTGCATAAAATCCTGAAAAGTGTTCAAATTACTACATACAAGGTGGTGTGACCATTGATTAAAGCTATTTAGGAGTACTTTCCTGTGTTTATTCATTAATTACGCTTTACCCAAGGTCTTTACTTTTGTTGTTTGCATCCCGGGAATGATGCTACGTCGTGTAGGCTACCAAGGAGCAACTTTGGGGAACTTTTCATTAATTAATTTATTAATAGCACATATCTAAGTTGATGACAGTTTCCATTTTCCTTGCAGCTTTCTATCATGAGCGAGCACTTCTTCTTGGCCGAGTGGGAAGACATGAGGAAGCGTTAGCTATTTATATTCACATTTTACATGATACCAAGCTAGCTGAAGAGTAAGTTTTATCCAATCATTTTGATAACTGAATTGTTTGCAACCACATACAGTGTCTGCTGTGATGGGTGTATTGGATTGGGCTATCCACACAAAACCATCATTACAATGTTGGCAGCATGCATGAATACATGACGCAGGGAATGAGAGTAAAATGATGTAAGCATGACCGCAGGTAGCATGCAGGCAGCATGCAGTTGACACTACCAGCAGCATACAGTTGTCACTTCCAGCAGCATGCAGGCGTGACTGCAGGTGGCATGCAGGTATGACTACAGGTGGCATGTAGGCGTGACTACAGGTGGCGTGTAGGCATGACTACAGACTACAGGTGACATACACGTGTGACTGCAGGTGGTATGCAGGCATGGCTGCAAGTGAGCAGATGTGACTGCAGGTAACATACAGTCGTGACTGCAGGTCAGATGTTGGCATGACTGCAGCGTACTTGCAAACGTGACTACAAGCAGATTGCAGATGTGACTGCAGGCAGCATGCAGGCGAAATGCGCGCGTGACTACAGTTAACTGGATTTATATTTTATGAAACCTTCACCTCTCACATTTTTAAGGTAAAACTTTTCATTTTAAACTGATAGTTTTATTTCTCTCCCCAGTTACTGTCAACGAAATTACAATGAAGGCAGAGAAGGAAGTGAAGATGTAAGTGTTTGAAAATTTCTGATTCGAATAAAAATGCGTTCTTGCGGTAACCAATGACTGCTATTGCACCTTTCAAGGGCTAAGCTGAAAATGGCTGTGATGTGAGCCCTTGTGCAACCTGTAAAATATGTAGTGAGGGTATTAATGGAGAATATGTGTATTCCTTTATAGGTTAATATGCTTCGTTTGTAGTTACTAAAGATGACCCATTTCCATTTATTGCCTTGCAACATCACATAGTCACATAAGTGCAAGCTTTAGTGGTTTTAACTGTAGTTGTAAGGCTGACATTCAAGTCAGTGTGTATTGATTGATTGGCAGGTGTACGAGTCACTACTGCGCATGTATCTGGAGCCACCTAAGATAAGCGGTAAGGAGGTGAAGCCGAACGTTGTGGTAGCACTGAATGTACCACAAGAACATCGACAAAAGATTGCTACTGCCAAGGTAAGGATTTCATCGTCAGACACAAAAGCAAGAACCTCATAATAAAAGTTAGAACCACCTTGTACAGCCTAATAAACAGTACCACAGGAAAGTACTGCTCGATAGCTTTCATTTGAATGGTCACACTTTAGGATTTCATCCACAGACTCAAAAGTAAGAACCACCTTGTACAGCATAATAAACAGTACCAACACTTTCGGATTTCATCCACAGACTCAAAAGTTAGAACCACCTTGTACAGTATAATAAACAGTACCACAGGAAAGTACTGCTCAATAGCTTTCATTTCAATGGTCACATTTTAGGATTTCATCTACAGACTCAAAAGTTAGAAGCACCTTGTACAGCATAATAAACAGCACCAAAGGAAAGTACTGCTCAATAGCTTTCATTTGAATGGCCACACTTTAGGATTTCATCCATAGACTCAAAAGTTAGAACCACCTTGTACAGCATTATAAACAGCACCAAAGGAAAGTACTGCTCAGTAGCTTTCATTTGAATGGTCACACTTTAGGATTTCATCCACAGACTCAAAAGTTAGAACCACCTTGTACAGCATAATAAACAGTACCACAGGAAAGTACTGCTCAATAGCTTTCATTTGAATGGTCAAACTAGGATTTTATCCACAGACTCAAAGTTAGAACCACCTTGTATAGCATAATAAACAGCACCACAGGAAAGTACTGCTCAGTAGCTTTCATTTGAATGGTCATACTTTAGGATTTCATACACAGACTCAAAAGTTAGAACCACCTTGTACGGCACAATAAACAGCACCACAGCCTATATATATAAGTTTCTTGACTTGTGATGGGTCTCTCAAACAGTACTTTCTGTCAAGCGCAAAATTGTAGGATCACTAGCAGTGATCGTGGAGACTTGCAGTTTTTTAAAACAATTTACGACTATGAATGGCAAGAAACCAACTCCAATTTTGGCTTTTAGCTTTAATTTGCTCGACGTTTCGGCCGTCACGGCCTTCTTCAGGAGCGTTATGTAGATATTACAACATTTGAAATTTGTGTCAACGGAAAAATCGACGCCTAATCTATGACGAAATCACAAAACATAATTCTGTTGGTTAAAAAAATATAACAAAACAAAACAAAACAAACTCGCGCGTGTTTTGAAATAATTTAACGAACAAAAATAATCAGATTTCTGCGCGCGCTTAACATGGGCGCGTGCAAAGTTCTCTTACATTACTTTAGATTAGATCAAATTGTTTATTGCGGGTTTTAGTCTTTTTATCCAGAAGTTTTCTCTCGCACGTCTCATTTCCACTTTGCGGCTTCTGACCTTATCTAGCACCGTTAGTCTTAAGTGTTCCACTCCACAGGTCCTATATATATGAAAGTACCCTAACGCAACGGTCTTGAAACAGATAAGCTTGCCAATTTTCCCGTTATATATCAGCCGGTTTATTGATGTGGCTTTAAGATCCCTTAATGCAAAACTAAACTTGGCGAATATCACGTTGTCCTTTCGAAAATATTTTGCTTTATTGATATATATGTAAACCTGCTAGAGAGCAGAAAAATAGGCCATTTCCGAGTTGCCTTTAGCCTCTCTATCAAAGCGAGGCTAGGTGCGAGACCTTTCATATGCAAATACGTTTTATTTGCATGTGAATGAAAACTCAATTCATATGAAAGGTTTCGCACCTATAGCCTCGCTTTGATAGAGAGGCTAAAGGCAACTCGGAAATAGCCTATTGCCATATCCGAATTGGTTCTCGGTACGACATTTTTCCTTTTAGAGACCACCGATTTAAAGCAAAGGATAGTACTAAGAAAGCATAGGTTTTGTGTGAAGCACACACTAAATATTTCAGTTGTTTAGACGTTACAAATAATATAGAAAAATCTTTAACACCTGAATTAATTGTAGGAGAGTTTAATATTTAAAAAAAAAAACGGTCAAATTATTATGCTTGGAAAGGCAGTGATCGCGGCCAAGCAAACAACAACTTAAAATGCTTGATTCTAAAAATTTATTTCTTCTTTAACTACTACATACTTCTTCTGTTAAATGGTTAATGGTTAAGTTAGGAAGTTCACAACTTTTAATTATTTGCTATGATTTCAGTTTTATTATTTCTACATACAAGTTACTGGCGCTGGTCGTCCGTTAATCAGTTAGCTCAATCTGAGTTAGCTAAGAAGCTGAGCTTTCCAATAGATCACGTGACATGTCACGTGACCATTTTTATAAAAAAAAAAACCAGCAAATATTTCAGTTCATAATTAAACCTTTGATTACTTATAACTCGAATTTTAAAACTCGAGAGCAATCATTCCAAACGTACAAAGTTAAATACATTAAACCTCCGGAAACGCTTATTGTTTTTATCAATATCAATATTTTCAAGTTTTGATCACGTGACATGTTATGTGATCAAACTTATGCGTTGAGGTAAAAGAAAACATTAAGATAGACATTAAGGTCGCGGGGGATACTTTTAATACATATTAGGAATAAATTCATAAGGCAAAATTTTGGCAGGGGTGTCACTTTTAAAAACGTTATATCGTGAAGGTTTGAAAGCCGATTTCGCTAAAATTTAACAGAGATATTGGCGAATAATAGAAGTGCGTAAGGATTGTTTTTTATTGAAGGGATTGCGCTTTGCGGCAATACTGTAAGCCACTAAAGTTATCTTTTCTTAAAACGTGGTTTTGTGTCCAAGTTTGCTCCTCGAGAAGAACACAAAGCAAGTTGATTTCCCCACTCACTGATCCGTCAAAACGTCTATTGTGTTATATCTGACTCCGATTTTTTTATTTCAACTTTAATTAAAAGTTATTAGCTTTTAAAGGAGTAAAATTGTCCATGTTAGAATTTGAAGCCTCATATCTTCCCTTTGAAAGCCTATTTAAAAATTTCGAGTCAGATATGACAATCTACAGTACACCTAGTTTACCTCCTTGCAATGTCAACTCATGAAATTCTCTATCCGCGCTGAATTCTTGGACACAAAATTGCTTGTTTTTACGCTTCCGAAGGCTTTCCGAGCAAACACGAATGCAAAAAATATGAATTTTTGGTAATTTGGCTAATTTTAATCCACGCGCTATTGTCAATACTTCATGCAGAAAGAACAATGCGTTAAAAATAGTGTATTTTACCAGACAGCGCTTTGCACGTGCAATTATTGATGCAGAAACTTTACAGAGCCTGTTCGTGAATATTTCGCGCATTTTCGGTATCAGCCGTCGCACTTCGTGCATACTCTTTTCATAAATGCATACTGATGAGCGGAACCTGTCCCTCGCGACCTTAAGGGTAAATGTTATCCTGTTCCATCCTGTTCGGACAGACTTTAAACCCAGGCTTTAAACTGCTTGAATACCTACTTACTTATTTCTAAAAATATTTTCTTCCTGCTTCAGGATGTCTCCTTCGGTCAGCATTAGAAAAGAAAGACTGACAGGGACAAGAATTGACACTTTTTGGCAGCATTAGTACGAGTTTATTGACAGCGATTTTTTCTCATTTTTTTCTCGTCTCTTGCTCCTGTCTCTTTCCTAACGACCAACCCACTAAACTAAAAAGTTGTGATCATGCAACTGAATTGGTTAATTTTTGCTTTTTGCAGGAGTTGGATCCTTCCACCTCAACTGGTACAAAAGAAGAGGCAGCCGTCCAAGGCAATCCAGGGAATTCTGCAAAAGTATTGAATGTTTCTCTGTTGGCGAGTGAGTGGAGTTCATCGAAGGGTGGCTTGTCAACTATAAACAGAACACTTGCCATTCTATTGGCAAAACACTCGCAAGTTCGCGTCACTCTTTTAGTTCCAGAATTTGCTTGTAGTGAAAAAGACAAGAGAGACGCCGCAAGTTACAAAATTGTCATTCAGGAAGTAGAGCGTCTTCCAGGCTTTGATCCCCTTGACTGCTTATTCTTCCCACCAAAAGACCTTGCCATCGACATCGTCCTGGGCCATGGTGCAAAGCTGGGTAAACAAGCTCAAATCATTAAGAAGTCTCACAGCTGTAAGTGGGTGCAGGTGGTCCATACAACCCCCGAAGAACTTGGAATGTATAAAGAATATTCTGGAGCCATTGCCAAAGGTGAAGAGAAAAACAGAGATGAAGTAGATCTGTGCAAACTGTCAGATCTTGTTGTGGCAGTTGGTCCCAAGTTGGCGGAGGCTTATTCATCCTACCTGCGGTTCTACAAGGAACAGCAAGATATCATTCAGCTGACTCCGGGAACATTCCGTGAGTTTACAACGATTAAACAAGTTGCACGAGAGGGAGAGAAGTTTAAGGTTTTAACCTTTGGCCGCGGTGATCCTGAGGACTTCAGTCTCAAGGGATATGATATTGCTGCAAAAGCAGTATTTGAACTGAAAGACAGCTCTTACTGCCTGGTGTTTGTGGGCGTACCCAGTGGAAAACAAGAAGAAGTCGCAAGAAACTTGCTTCAGAGTGGAATCTCTAAAGATCAGCTGATTGTGAGAACATTTGTACAAAGTAAGGAAAGGTTTAAAGAGTTGTTTTGTGAGGTTGATCTTGCCATCATGCCTTCCAGAACAGAGGGGTTCGGATTAACAGCCCTTGAGGCGTTGTCTGCTGGTCTTCCCATTCTGGTGAGTAGCAATTCGGGATTCGCGCATGCACTGCGTGATCTGCCATCAGGGAAATCATTTGTGGTGGAGTCCAAAGACCCCAAGGAATGGGCAAAGGCAATCGCTTCTGTTCGTCAGAAAGGAAGAGCGCAACGTCTCGAAGAAATACAAACCCTGAAAAGAAGTTATGAAGAGAGGTACAGCTGGGAGGATCAGTGTGGAGCCCTTGTTGAGAAGTTGCGGAGTATGGCCCTTGGTAAGACTTCATAAACTATTTGTTTCGTGGTACAAAACAAACAAGTAGGTTCTTTAAAAAAAAAACACACACACAAACTAGTATACTAAATGAACAACATCAATGAAAGTGCTTAATGCTTTAGAACCTTCCGAATCTGGTCCACTCTCTTCAAATGGAAATGATATATAATGATGATATAAGACGTTGTGGAGGAACAAGGTTTTTTTGTGAACTCGTTGTCATTACACTTATATTTTATACTATTGACAACGCTAGTGAAAATCAGGCTTACGCCAAACAAAACGTAATGCTTGGTCTTGTGTTTTTTTTGTTTTCCTTTAGAGGACTAGTATACCTGAGATCAGTTTCCTATGGAGAAAAAATTGCAGTGGAATGCAGAAAAAGTTGATGCGTCATTACAGTTAAGGCTCATCCACAAGTTTTGGTCCATAAACACAAACCACGTGACTTGCTTCTTATCAAGAAGCTGCACTCGGCAACAAGTGCAGAGATTTGGTTTGTTAGAAGAAAAATAGCGAGAATTTAAAAAACTTGAACAGTGTAGGCTTTTAGTAATGGAAAAGTATTTACCTAACCTGAGGAGACGTTACTTAAAAACAAAATTGTTATATTTTTGGAGTTAACTGATTGGATTTAGTTGACAGGTGTTTATTGGAGTAAATATGGCTAACTGATTTTCTTTTAGAATACAAGGTTAGGAACTTTATTGCAACTAATTTAAAGACGTTAAGTCGGCAGGACCCAGTTAACTCAAATATAAGCATTATTTGTTAAATGATTTTGACTGCAAAAGAAATTGTGCTCCCTGGCATTATCGGTTTCTAGTTTATCGTTAAATTGAGGTATGCGTGAAACAAAGATAATTTTGTAGTGTTAAACAATAAAAATGCAAGCAATGTAACGTCACACATATATATCAATTCTATATTTAAAAATTAAAGGAAACTTGTTCTTAGTGTTGAAAATAATATGCAGTAAGACTAATATAATCATGGGGCATTTAAAACTATTGTTGACTCGCTTTTTACTTGTACTCAGATTGTGAGTATTTTTCGTAGTGATCAAATGATGTTTTCTCCTGGTATGATTTCAGTATAGAGAAGATGTTTTGTCATAATTAACACTCGGTATTTTAAAAAAGAAAATTAGTCCTGTAGGCAAATAGTTGCTGCCTATTCTTGTATTTTATCCATTTCTAGTGTAAGAAAACAATGTTCTTTCCGAGATAATACCAGTTGATATTTCGTAGAAATTCCATCTCAATCCTGTATTTCACTAAGCAACCTTGCGATCATTGAAATATTTACACACTTTGATTAATCGATAGGTCTTATGCCGATAGGTGTCGAGTCGAGATAATGAAATAAAACTCAGGTCAAGTTTTTCTAAGCGCCTTTCCTGGAAATAGTGTTTTTGGTTAGAGTAACTTATGCTCATCCAACTATCCTCTTTTTCAGTTAAACTGTATCCATTAAGGTAACTTTTTCGGACATTACGTGGAAGCTATTTAATTTCTTTTGAATTATTATGCCACCTTCTCACAAAGAGGGTAAAATATGATTTTAATAATGAAGGAACTATTGTCAATAAAGATCGCTCAATTAAAGGTCACTCAGTGCAATACAGGGTTACTGTTTACAGTAAACAGCGCCTAAGTATTAGGGTTGGCCAGACTGAAATCGGTTTAGACCGTCTAAACTTCGTTTAAATAACCGACCCTAGACTTGTGGACTCTTGTAATTCGTATGAGTCACGTATACTACAAGTGTATCCATCAGTTAAACATCAAAATCTCTAGGGGATACATCGATCAGCATTGAACTTGAAAAAACATTAACTATGAATGTAATAAAATGTTTAAATCAACTGGTATTCTGTTGAGATAAGATAAGGTGAGATTCTGTCATTTAGAGTTCTTTTTTATAAAAACAAATAAATGTGTGCGAGAATGCATAACTATTTCGCATTTTTATCCATTAATATTGAACAAAAAACTTCAATGACATATTAACTTACCTTAAAATATTTAGTTCAACAAAAGGTAAAATCTGCTTTACAATTTAGAAAAGTGCACTGATAGGGAATTCGTGTTAAATCTATGTACACGTTCAAATTTACAAAAGATAAAAAAAACCGATGTGAATGGTTTCTTTCACCGTATCCTGTAAAAATGCGTGGCGTTAGCTTGTTGATACTACTGTAGAATAAGCGTTGTAGGGGACTAGCAACTTATTCTACACTCACTGGTTTTGGACTCAGTAAAACAGTCTTCAGTTGTTGGCTCTGGATTTTACTCTTGATTAGTCTTCTACAGTTCTTTACAGTTCAACTACTTCACAGTATTCTGCTTAGAATGTTTCTCGCATAGCTTGAATCTGGGCTGATAATTAGCTGTCAATCAATGTCAAAAACAGACCAAAAGGTAATGTAGGCCAACGCAAGCCTCACTATGACTGGTCAAGACAAATCATTACCATATATTCCTTCGATATGTTTATCAGTGTCGAAGCTGACTTTTCTTTCAATTTTCACTGACATTTCGGAACCGAAATATAAAAATTATAAGGTAAATATTATAAGGTAAATATTTATCGTAAGGTTTACATAATTGTGGAGCAGATAGAGGTGAAAATTACATTTGAAAATTGTTACACAACGTAGAAAAACTGAAGGTGACAAGCTTCTTCATCATACCTGATTGGCTAAGTTTAGTCCAGCCTTTTCCATATCATTAAAGCAACACGTGTCACTAGTGTCCAGAAGGCATATAGCACAGACCAGAAAAACAATTATCTACTTATAATGACCAACTTATAAGCAGACGGGAGGTTCATTGATTGTCTTCATTTACGATCAAAGTCAGACTTGGTTTAAATAACCGGCCGTTATTATTGACAGGTGTTAGAGAGGTTTTCGACTGAGTGTCGTAAAATCAAAACAAAAGTAATTACTCTGACCAATCACAGAACTCGCAGACAATCCGATGAACCAATCAGAACTCGAAGCGAATACATATAGCCGGCGCCAAGCGCGGAAAAACGCGCGCTTGCAAGTCACGATTAGTTTTGGTTTTACTTCTGATTGGTTAATAAAGTGTTTCGAGATTATTTAGCCAATCAAAAAGCGTAGCGAAGCAAAACCAAAGCAACTGCGGAATTACTGTCGATACTCAATTGAAAACCTCTCTAAACACCCGGATTAGTGACGCTCTTGGAGAGTATTGGTTTATTTGTGATGCGTTAACGAGTGGGATTTTGACATGAGATTATTGATCGAATTGAAATTAGAACTGATTACCGACACTTAATTTTCAAAAATAAGGTTGAGTTTGACTGAACTTTTTTTAGTACTATTCCCTGTGGCGCACTGTGAAGCGTCTATTTCCAGGAACAAAAAACGTTTAGTAGTGTATATTATTGACGATTTTCTCATATTCTATTTTTAATAAATGAAATTATAAAACTACCTTATGGACATTTTATTTCACACTGGCAACAATTAATTTTATTCGAGTAGTGTTTTCAAAAAAAGGTTTCTATATTTGTAGAAATTAATACATATACGTTATAGTTCAGTTTTCATGCTCCTTTGTTTTATATTCATTATCATATATTATAAACATTGAAAAGAACAAAAAAAAAATCAAAAATCAAAATTGAACCAAGGATAAAATTGAATTACAACATATAAGCTCAGCGGAAACACTACTACATACTGGTTATATTTAATAAACCTGCCATATGAAATTAACTATTCACTTTGTCGAGGCACTTTCACTTGTAGCTTTTATGCACGAAAATACGGGTGGGGGTTGGTGAGCTGTGAGCTCTGTATGTATGGCGCCCAAGGATATGGTCAGCTTAAGTCTTTTCTTTTTGTCTAAAATAGCTTAGAGGTGCTGAGTCATGACCGTGTTCTCTGTCATGGTTCTGTCACGACAGAGAAAAGTTAGAAGCCTGATCAACGAAGAATCGTACATTTTGATCTGCAATGGGGTCGAGCTTGGTGAGGCACAATCCTACCCACAATTCCAGAAAGCACTCCCCACCCCTTCCTGTCCAACCGGTCTTTGGTGGCTACTTACATGTCAAAATCCAACCAGGCGTTCTATCTTGTTTCTGACTGAGACAATTTAGCTAGGCAAACAAGAAGGCAATTGAACAATGGGCCCTCTATACAAAAGTTACATGCATAGACTGTGGCTGAAATGACACAATTGTCATGAACAGGCTTATATGTTCAAGTGACCGTTTTACTGTAACTACCATTAGAGAGATCAAATTATCCGGCGTTTAAAAATTTAGGAGGCAACTCGTGCTCGTGATCACCATTCTATTTAGTTGAACTTGTGATGAATAAATTGTAACTCTAAGGCGCTCATGCAGGACACAGTTGCATCCTGAGGGAGTGAGGCACCACAACTGTTCAACTGTAGCTACCATCACCCCCTTCGATCGCGCTTCTCTCCTTCCGCGTCTATCCCCCACGCGCGTCTCCCGCGTCTTGCCTAGAAAGACGACTGGGGACGAGTCAGGCTTGGATCATATATTCCAAACTATCGCTCGTTGATCGCGGACAACCGCTGAATCACTGCGTGTCATGATGATCGCCGCGACCGCTGAGCTGACACTTTTTTCAGAGATAGTTGAAAAACGTAGTCTCTAGCTAAACAATTATCGTGTTGAAATAGAAGCTCGTATGAAGTTTTCTTATGTTGTTCTAGATTGGCTTCACCAGTATTAAGGAGCAACGTAAAAAGGAAACGGCGAGTGAGTTTGTTGAGGTGTCAAAAGATATGAAAAAATACGTGATCGGAAGGGGTGGCAATATTTTACATGAAATAATGCAGAGGTCTGGAGCAAAAGTAAGCTTACAGAGCATGGAAGAAGAAGGGTTTACAGTCAGCGGTGACGAGGAGCAAAGAGCATGCGCTAAGAGGCTCATCTTAGAAAAAGGGTCAACGTTGGATAACATCGACTGAGACCCTATTGGACACCTTATTGAGAATCATATAACAGAGTAACTGGTTAGCTGGCCTATTGAAGAAAAATATGCGTACTGATGATTAAACACATATAAAATAATACACACATTAAAACTTTGGGTGAATTTGTTTCTATTGCCATCAAACAAGTTCAATTTAATTTAGTGCAACATAAAATTTGCGTTGAAGCGTCAAATGTCACACTCAAAATGCTACTAAAGATTCCAATATGAATATTTTTTAAAAAATAATTAAGAAAATGTTAAGAAAGTATTTGAAGTGACATCAAAATACTGCCAGAAAATATAAAAAAGATTTGTCTGATGCTTCTTTTTAATTAAACGTTTCCATGGATTCTAATCAGGGTGGTTTGGGGTAAATATGACACCTTTTTAGGATACATTAACTGTTTTTAAAATTTATTATTCTTGTATACATGAAAATGATGACAGGGTGACATCGAAACCTTGTCTAGTTTCGCTTTTTCCATTGAGTGACAAAAATAAACGCTTACTATTACTGTTAAAATATCTTGGGGGCCTTCTGGGGTCTCGAAAGAAAAATACGACAACTGAAAACCAAATTTCCTTCCAGTATTTATTTTTTGTTCTACAGCAGCCAGAAATATGGGGAACGAAATACGAAAACGATCCCCCAGGTGAGCTTGTGGAGATTCCAAGTAAATACAAAGGTCTAGTGATTGGCAAGGGCGCAGCTAATCTCGAGAAAATCAGCAATCAGACAGGAGCAAAAGTGGTCCGTAAAGGCGGGGATGTGTTCATTGTCAGTGGAACGGAGGAGCAAAGGGTTTACTCATTTCAGGTCATGTGATGTTATGCTAGAGAATTAATCATATACACGTGTATATGAATTCATAAAGATAAAAAGAATGCATAATAGAGAGAAAAAGGAACAATAGCCCAATTTCGATATATTAAAATTCAATACAATGCAATACAATACTTTATTTTCACATTTCCATGACATTTTTGTTACAAGAAAATATATATCTAGCTAAACTAAAATTACTAAAACAATAGGACGAATAACTAAAGACATCATGTGAGGCTTAAGGGGATAAACCATATAAATTCCGGATCCTACTATCATTCCCCTAAGCCTCGTAGTGATGTCTTTTGTTTCAAGTTGAATTTTAATATATCGTAATTGAGCCATTCTCTAGAGAACGTCACATGATCTGAAATAGGTAAACAAACACGCTCAGGAAGCAGTCGCGGACCCAATTCCATCGCGAGGGGAGGGGCGGGGGGGGGGGGGGAGAGGAGTGAATTGAGAGGGGAGTGAATGGGAAACGGAGTGAATGACGGATGAGTTAATAGGGAGGGGGGGGGGGGGGGGCGGAGTGCATGAGGGAGAAAAAAGGGGGAGTGATAATGTTAGAGACTGAAACAAATTTTCTGCCCTTTGAGCCTTCTTTTTTGGCGTGATAACAGGGGAGGGGGTGGGGGGAGGGGTCAGACCCCTCCTCTAGTCCTGGATCCGCCATGGATTCAAAGGTCTTTATTAGAGCCTAACAAAATTAGGCTTGAAGCGGTTTCGAGCCAATGACTGTTGTCATTTCGGTACAAACGCGTTTTAATCCCTGACCTGTAAGGTTATCTTCACTTTTTTTCAATAATTATTTTCATTTTAATAGGGACGTTATAGCCCGCACTACTCGCCAGAGCAACCTGTTACATATACCATCAGTAAGAACAGAAATCGCAAAAGATCCTTTTACTATCACGGTTGCCTCATTTTTAATATTTTTAATTGTAAATAGCCTAATTTTAATCGCATTAACTTTTTACTGTAATATATATATATATCTCTATATTAATATTTATATTTTTTATATAGATATTTCTTTTTCCTTCATTATTTGTACATTTAAATTTAGTTAATTATGCTTCTCCCAGGACTCCCATTGATAGCAGTGGTTTTTTTTTTTTAACCCTCTGAAGGGACTACCCTGGGAGAACATAGAATTTTATTTTTAAATAAAGGTGTCTGTTCTGTTTCTGTTCTGTTCTTTCGTTTCCCGCCTTGTTCCAAGGTTTTATCTTTTTCCCCATGAGAAAAGCAGCCTTTCGGGTTTTAGATGGCCTACATGAAAACCATTTGCGTGTGTTGTGGCATTTTTTTTTTTTTTTCATTTTTTTTACATAGTGGAAATTACTGAAGGAAAATGGACTATTGATGAGACGATCAAAAGGTTTGAACCATATGAAGGAAATCAGTGGAAAATTGCATATAAAGAAGGGGTGAATTTGGATGAAAAAATCTTGGAAGCAAATGTCTGCGAAAAGACACCTAAAGAATACTGAAAGATTATGCAGCAAGATATGATTTTACATTTTTAACGCCATGCAGCCACGAAATAAGAGCCAAGGTGAGCGATAGCAATATTGCTTTCAGAATCTTCTTTGATAGTTTCTGCTGTTACATAACTCTTGGAGTAGTGCGGGTTAACAGGATGACACTTGTATTAACAGCTTTAAAAAGTTGTATTTTTGTTTGTTTGTTTGTTTTATTTGTTAACTTTCTACTTAATTTTACGCTTTTGCAATACTGTAATCGACTTATAGTCATGCAAATAAAGCTTGTTGTTGTTGGTAACTTTTCGGCAGCAAAAACATGATTCCTTTTCAGCTTTTGTGTGTACTACGCATGTGTACGTTGACACTATGCTATCGACAATGTCACAGAGAGTTTGTTAACCTGAAGTTTGTTAACAGAAGGTTTGTTAATAGAACCGCCATGCCATCACCGGAATAACAGCTGTAACAATGGTCAACAATGATGCAATCTATTTTCACCAGGCAACCCGAAAGAGATCAAATTCGCTAAAGCTTGATGGCACGTGACCTAAATCACGCATATACCTTATTTTTCATACTTTCTCAGGACTTAATTCGACCTCGCACTGCACGACTATTCTTGTATTTTCTAGTCATGTTGTAAAATACTTATTGACTGAGTCGGGCCGGAACGGAAAATATTTGGCTTTCGGTCATGGCGCACGGACCTCGCTGCGCTCAACGTGCGCTCGGTCCGTACGCCATGACCTCGAGCCAAACATAATGTTGAACCTCCCACTCCCACTCAGTCCCACTCAGTCAATAAGTGCATACTATCCAATTTGAAACAGCGAAAATAACAATTTATCAACGAAACAGATGACAAATATCAAAGCTTCCAACACATAAATTGAAAATAAAACGTCTTATAATGTAAATTACCGTAAACTTGCAAGTTCTGAATTGACATGCGAGCTTTTTGATAACAACTGATTGAAAATCTGGTCGAAATCAGCTAGGATGGACAAAATTGAGAACGATTTTCGCCGATCGATTCCTTCTTCAAAACATGCAATAAAACACAGATCGAAAGAAGAAGCAAACGAACGGAAATGATGTCATCATACGTCATCAGTCATGTGACTCCACAGAGCGAACAGAAAGGAAGAGAAACTTCGCGCTCGATTCCAACAAAATCGCGAAACATTTTAAAACAACAAGAACATATTACATCTAAAAGGCAACAAAAGATTTCCAGAAAATCGCCTAATGTTTTTTTCTGGCTGTTTTTCATTTGATAGAATTCTCATCAACATATCGACTTTACGGTAAAGGACTGAATGACTGCAGGCTCAAGGTTCTGGATGTCGTGGAAATCTTCTTCAAGCCATGTAGCGAACAAACATGTTTAGTTTTGATCGTGAATCTACTGTGCTGCAAAAATGCACGATGCCTTTGAACATGCTGTTATATTGGAGAAGCTTCCATTACAGATAGAGTGCATTGCTACATTTGGTAAGAAATCAGTGAAGAAATGCAAGTTAAAACAGGCAGCTTGAAATAATATTGCATGCCTTATTAAGCTTAAATAGAAGCTAAAACTGTTGCTTCACTGGCCATTCACAAAAGAAATAACTTAAGCTTATGTTTTAGTTTGTTTGTCTAAAACAGAAGTTGCTTATTTGACTAATCTTGGAATTTAATTCTTTGTTAATTTGTAATGTTTTACAAGTAATTGTTAACAATGCATATTCTGTTTTCATGGGGGGAAGAGGTAGGGAACATTTCCTTTCCAATGTATTAGTTATAATAAGATTGAATTTATTAATAAGGTTAGATTT
This sequence comes from Cladopsammia gracilis, assembly GCA_022457155.1. Taxonomy (NCBI): domain Eukaryota; kingdom Metazoa; phylum Cnidaria; class Anthozoa; order Scleractinia; family Dendrophylliidae; genus Cladopsammia; species Cladopsammia gracilis. The sequence goes on along the minus strand of JAJGOT010000141.1, from coordinate 1,013,269 downwards.
AGGTTTATGATAATTAGTTATGATTATATAAATTATTTTTATTGGATAGTTGTGATTATAATGTATAAGGTTTTTTTAATTTTTTTTATAGTTATTTTATGTTGCTGTCCATGGCTCACTGGAAAACCATTTTTGCAATGAATGTGATCCTGTGTTTTGATGATGATGATAGTCAGAGTCATGTGAATTGTAAGGACTTGTCAACAGAACAGACAAACAATAGACTGAACTCACCAACAAATTTGGCTAACATCAGACCAACGAAAAGTACACCAACAATACACAGATCAAAATGCACCAACATGACTTGAGTCTCAACAGCCAATAACATCATGGCTAAACTGATTAATGACAGCAACAACCTGATGTTAATAGAGGCCCTGCCAGGGTAAATTCCGAAAAGTAGCGACAGCACATACATGTAAAATGAAATTGCGACGAGGCAAATGTTCGTTCAATATTCCGACAGCAACATGAAGCGACACGGACCCCCCCCCCCCCCCCCGGCAGGGCCTCTTAATACCATCAACTGATGGTTACAATTCACATGACTCTGAAGATAACTTGCGCTTAAGTTGTTGAAACGTCAGTCATTGTCAACAACAACTCACAGTTCTTTTCAAAACTACACTAACCCGGACGCTTTAATTCGCATATTACCGTATTTGAATATTTTTGAATGGTGTACGCACAACATATTTTAGATGAGCATGAGCATTTGTCTGTGAGAACACAAACACTGATGAAGGGGGTTATCCCTGAAACGTCTGACTAATAATTTTTCAGCACTCGATCTTAACAAATTTCAATAAAATTCGCGCTAATTGTTTATGCACATCTTTACTGTGTATGCAATTTATGTCGCAATGCCATGCTACGTCATGCATGAGCACGCGCACAAAGTAAGAAATCTGAACAGATAAAGGGCTGGTAGCCGTTGTGTTAACTTTACCCATACTTTTTTTGGCTAGATAATTTTCTTTTCTAATTCTCAACAGATTGTAAAAAAATGAACAAAACATCAATGTAGGAAGTTTAAATTTTTCCCATTTTCTTACCCACAAAACATCAAATCCAGCCACCTAGCGGCTGTCATGGTTCGCAAATGCTGTGGTTAAAAAATAAGATTTTCTTTAACGGACGTCACCAGTTGATTTAATTTGCTTAATAGACCCACTCGTATAAAATTTGGCATAGAAAGGTCCATTCTAGAGATTCATGTGCAATACTTTTAGACTGACAGTCATCTGAGCCACATTGAGTAAGAAAGACCGATTTTTCCAAAATTAAGGTGGCCTTTCAGATATCTTATCTCCAAAATCAACTCGGTGACCCCCCAATTTTTTTTGCATTTCTGACACGAGTAACTCATTACCTAGCTGTACTTTGTAGCAAAAGTTTTAGAAAAAATCAATGTTAGAAGATTTTTGCACAAACGTCATTAACATGAATGCTATGCAGCAAAAACATTTGTTGATCACACGCGACAGACTACTGAATGGATACTCTTGGGTTCATTTACGATAAGTACACATTTGATCATTTCTAGGTGACTGCCTTCTTGTCGGAACACGGCAGGGTCACTTGCTTTTGTATGGAGTCAAAGGTGGAACAGGTAAAGTTACATTGATTTTTATGTTATGTAGGCAATGAAGTAGCATACAATCATGTACTTCTAACCTTACTTCTGCTCTCTTTTATAGCCAAGGCTAGATAATGTAAACAAACTGATTTCATCCAGGTCTGAAAATCATGTGTTTTCAGGGTGTCTCAGGTTTCTGAGATCCTAAGCACGTGTGTTAATTCCTGTGATGTCATTTGCATATGCATTGGAGCGATAAGATTACATGCCTTGGTTCATGTGCTCACTTGTATATCGATAGCACTCGCATCACTCTTAATTTAGCCTTTCAACCGTTGTTTTTATATACGTTGTTCACCCCAAGGTTGGGATAGAGGTACATTATAATTCAGTAAATTTATTTAGTTGTTATCGCGTTATAGGTTTGTTGATCGCTTACCCGCCAGGATAATAGAATATAATTTCACAGACAATCAACTTCTATTGTTTATGTTTTGTTCAGCGAATTGTATTTAATTGTTTTAGAGACTCAATTTTGGTATACAATATAGGACAGTCTATTATTAATTGTAAGTTGTGCTTTTCGGTTTTTACGTATTGGACTAATAAAGATTGCCGTAAAGCACTGATGACTCCAATTCAGTTTGAAACCTATCGCCGTAACATCATTATATCTTTAGAGGACCATTTTTTTTTTGTTTGCTTCATCAATAGGCGAAAGCAGATTTGAGGTTGAACTGAGAAGTTCTAACAAGTTGTTCTCAAAGAAGCCTATTTTACAGGTATATTATTCATTAACAACAGTTCTCACACAACTGGGAGCCATGCCAAGCTGGAGCACTGCTAAGCCAAAGCTCACAAAAAATCACAATAACTAGAGCTGCAGCTACAAACAGTTTCAGGACCAACGCAGTGTACCCAGGCTCCCAAATTTGTGTACGGAAACGGTTTTTCTCCTAATTTGTTCTTCATCCGTTAGAAAACAACACTCAGTATAAATTGTTACCTGCCTGTTTATAATCTCATTGTGCTTTCCTGTTATTATTTTATTATTAAGTACTATTGGACGACAAGGAAAATTAAAAGAAGTATAGAATCTTTTATTTAGAGCATTTCATATTCGCAAGTTGGCTCACAGGAGCCTTTGATTGTAAGCTAGGTAAAAACATTTTTTTTAAACCCTGATACACATCATATTTGGTGTATTGTTGGTCAATTGTTGTTTTTCTCATCTTTCTTAATATATCATTTATTTTATAAATAAATTATGTTGTTGTTGATCTGATTTGCAGTTCTGTTTCCATCTTTTATACTAGTCGTGCAGTTTTGTTTGTTTTGTAATTATATGTTGTGGGTGTAATTTAAATGCATTCATGATATAAATCATTTATAATATATTAACCATTCATATTTTTTATATTTCAGTTAGCAGTTGTGGAGCAGCTGAATTTGCTGATAAGTCTGTCAGGTGTGTAACCCTGTGAGCATTGGTTTCTTGTTGCCCAGTGTATTTTTAAGCCGGTAAAAACAAACCATTTGACCTTTTGCATGTCTCAATTTAGAGCTTTATTTATCTTGTAACTTCAGACAAAATTGTCATAAATGTCTGCTTTATAATTTCTCAAATAAAAGTAAAGGAGAGTCCCTTTGTAGGCCACCATTTGTCCTCCAACACAATGACATGAAACTGAACTTGTTCATCTGTGAATTAAGTTTAAGGCCAGCCAATGTCAATGACAGTGATTTTGGTGGGTTTTGGTGAAGACTGTACTAAACATTCATTGTGAATGTAGACTTAATTTTTTTTTAAATTTATAGCGCTAAAATTTAGTTTCTCAGACGTTTTGAGGCTGCTGTCTCTTCATCAGTGAGTTTGAATGCAACTGTAAAAAAATGTATGCGTGTGCTAAATTTAAAATCCCAAACAACTCAAAAAAGCTTGCATGAGACGCGTGCGCATACAGTTCTACTGAAATTTGAATTTGACATTGAGCCCATTGGGATGTAGAGTCCTGTGGTGGAATATCAGTTGGGCCTCCCTTTGGCATCTGGTTTTTAAACTCCAGGGTCCAGAGACAATGACTGAAACCAGCATATCGTCAACGTTGTGTCCGTCTGACAACTAAATATCTAAAGTTGCTCATATTATGCAAAATGCTATCATAAGGCCAAGAGGCAAATATTACATGCAAGCAATTCCTTAAAGGGCAAATTAAGCTATAACTACTCTGTAAAAGTTAAAATTACAATCACATGATTTCTACTACACATACAACAGATAGAAATGATTTGGCTGGACATCCTTGAATAATGACAACCTTATCCTAAATTCAATCAATAATAAAACAATACAAGTGCATTTATTAGAGAGATTTTCAATTGAGTGTTGAAAGAAATTTTGCAATGTTGCTTTGGTTTTGCATTGCTACAGTTTGTAATTGGCTAAAAAATCTTGTGCCACTTTCTCACCCAATCAGAATTTAAACCAAAACCAAACGTGACTTGCCTGTATGCGTTTTCCCGCACTTGGCGCCGGCTGCATGTATTTGCTTCAAGCTCTGATTGGTTCATTGAATTGTCTGCGTCTGTTGTGATTGGTTCATTGAATTGTCTGCGTCTGTTGTGATTGGTTCATTGAATTGTCTGCGTCTGTTGTGATTGGTTCATTGAATTGTCTGCGTCTGTTGTGATTGGTCAGGGTGATTACTTTCGTTTTAGTTTTACGACACTCAATTGAAAACTGCTCTATCGGACACATACATTTGTAATATTGTACATTTTTTATACCTTGATTGTAGTAGCTACTGTATGTGTTAAACTCGTATTATGTTGCATTTGTTGCTAGATGCCGTGATCAGTGTTCATAATCTGGAAACATTTGCTCTCAAGTTTACTCTGCATAAAACAAAAGGAGCCACAGTTTTTGCTGTAGATGTTAAGGTTTGTTCTGGTTATGATGACCACTGTATCCGTCTGTAATGTCTTTAATTTGCACCTCTTCACACCATCTTAGCTTTTTATTGATGATATTACCCTGTTGCAATACAATGCAATACAATATGATACAATACAATGCAATACAATGCAATGCAATACAGTGCAATGCAATGCAATACAATGCAATACAGTGCAATACAATACAGTACAATACAATGCAATGCAGTGGAATGCAATGCAATACAATGCAGTGCAATGCAATACAATGCAATATTTTATTGACCACTCCCCATAGGGGCTTGTCAGGGTCAATGGCATGTTCAATAAGCTGAAAGTTAAATAATACAATTTCCACAATAATGTTACTAACTACTGTACATGTATTAATATTTGTATTTATATTACACAATTGAAATATTACAAAACTAGTCTAATATACGTAAAGTTAATTTAAAAAGTAATATTAATATATAAAAGGGGTGATTTGAAGTCTTCTGACAGGAAATTACCAAACTTAGTTTTAAAAAGTGGAACCTGTATATTGAGTTGTTTACAACTTTTTGCTATGTGTCCACTTACCTTATCTCTTTTGTATAAACTTGGAACTTAACCCTTTATCCCTTTAAGCCCAAAGAGGGATCAGCATCAAATTTCTCCTTGTAATATCAATGCCTTATCGATCAAAAAGGTCATGAGAATTAAGGACATGATCACACAAGATAAATTGTCTTGATATCTAAACAATTTCTCCTGAATACTTTCTATAGGAAATGTATAGGGACGAGAAATGAGAATTTAAATTTTGATGTTAGGGCTAAAAGGGTTAACTCCCAAGAGTGCCACAAATCAAAATTCAATGTAGTAGTGTTGTTCTAACTTTGAGTCTGTCGTCAAATGAGACCTCTTTGGCAGTACTTTTGCATGGTACCATTAATTTTTGTTTTTCAATATTTTACAAAATGAAGTTTGATATTTGGTGCTCATAGGAGTTGAAGGGTAAAACATTTATCAATTGATGACAACTCTTAGAAATATAATATCAATGAAAGTACTATGTCTCCAGTGAAAATCACTCTGTGTGTTTTTAGTTCTCCTGCCTAATAAAAACAAGGCATTTCAAGGATTTCTCTTTTCAATTTTTTTTTTTATAAATAGGAGAGAAAGCAGTCATCAGTATTTGGTAAGTTGTTAATCATTGATTCCTATCAGGATTCTCTTAAATTTCTTTTTATCTCATACACATGCTTTTGTTATTTTCTTTGATATAAATTTTGGTTTTATAAACACAAGTTTTCTGGTTCTCTTAGTCTCCCACGCAGCCGTTGTTTGTCTCGTCACACAATGCTCCTCCCCACTAACGGCTGCTCAAACCTGGACCACATTCCTTGCCCGATTTAAGCCAATCACAGTTGCAGTGCCATATTCGGAACTTGCTTGCACCAAATTCTCTACGCATGACTTGTATTCCAAAGATACAAGACTTAGAAAAATGCAAGATACAAGACTTAGAAAACTTAGAAAAATGAAGAAAAAAAGACTTTTTTTAACATTTTGAATGTTTTTAATTATCAAGAAACTTTACCAAAGGTGTTTTACATCCAAAATACTGGTAACTGACTTTTTAACCTTTCTCTTTAGATCCTTCTCCACCTCTTGAATTAAAGTTATGTGTATCAGTCAAGAGAAAGCTACAAGTAAGTATAAAAATTTCAAACACTTGAGAGAGTTACTTGTTATTTCAAAAAAACATTAGACTTGAAATAAGGAAACGTTAGTAATAACTTGTTGTAAAAACTTTTAAAATTAATTGTTTGTGTTTTGTCCGTGGCATGGTTACCTAGGGGTGGGAAGAATATTGTTCTCTAAGCTACATGTAGTGACAGTTGTCAAAGTTTTGTTGCTCTATCAATTAAGTAGACGGGCTCAAACATATATTATGGCCAGAGAAAATCCCAAGCCCCCGACTCCTAGCCCCCAGCCCACAGCCCCCAACTCCACAGCCCCCGACTTCCAGCCTCCGACTCCCAGCACCTGACTCCCAGCCCACGACTCCCAGCGCCTGACTCCCAGCCCACGACTCCCAGCCTCCGACTCCCAGACACTGACCCACAGCCCCCAACTCCGTGCAAGCCCCCGACTCCCACCCCCCGGCCAACAGCTCCCGACCCACAGCTCCGACCCACAGTCCCCAACCATTTTATTGCTTTGTCCAAACCCCCTAATAAATTTGCCTATCTGTTCAAACAGTTTAAGAAAGCATTCATGACAATGCTTTTTATGGTTGTTTGCTACCCATTAACAGATATCCATTAGTGTACATTTTTCCATGCAATGTTACAAATAAGCGAGCTTTTGTTTGGGCCAAAACAAAACTGTGCTGTAATTAACAGGGTTGGAGTACGACAGGGCTCTGGTGTAAGAATAAATTATATAATCATATGTAAATTTGTTAATTCATAGCTGTTTAGCTGGAGGAATGGAGAGTTTGAAGAGTTAGAAGATCTTCTGTTGCCAGATGTCGCCAGATCTGTGGTGTGGACAAAGGAGTCTCTTTGTGTTGGTTTCAAAAGAGAGTACTCACTGATAAAGGTACATTTGTCCTTTCCTTTATAGTTATGTGTAATTATAACATAGATATGAGGGAAATATCGGGTGAAATAATTGTATACCTGAAAGATAGAGGCAGTGTCAGGGGACTTTGACCTTTTAACTGTTCTTTCGATTCTTTTGTCATCTGTTGTACTGTTGTTATCTATGCTTAGTTGAAGCATTATGTAATTTGAAAATGTTTCCTTTCCTGGTATTAAACCAGGCTGCAGTGTTTATGAGAAAATCTCCATCCCAGTTGAGAGAGATGTTGATAATCAGGCCAGTCCACTTTCTCAAGTTACAATATGAAATGTAAGAAGTCCAGCATGGTCAACTGGACCCACAATAAGTAATCCCCAGTACTGAAATCCAGTTCACATGTATGTACTGTTTTTACTCCAAATAAATTAGTAATTTGAAGTATTTTGCTGTTTTGTAGACCAGTACAGGGGCACAGACTGAGCTGTTCTCAACTGGACGACACTTGGAACCAACAATTGCTACCTTACCTAGTGGGGAACTTATCCTGTGCCGTGATGACATCAGCATTATAACAGACAGCGAGGGGAAAAAGACACAGAAACAGACATTAACTTGGACAGACACTCCTACTGCACTCGGTAAGAAATGAATAATAATGTTGAAACAAAAGAGCACCATTGTTTGAGAGGTAAAACTTATAGATTTCATCTTGCAGACTAAAGGTAGCTGAACACAGTTTTTAACTCGTAAACATGCAAAGCATTGATCAACACTTAGAGTATTTGGGTAGTGCTCAATTGGCTGTAAATATCGAGCCTGTGTTATGTAATGGTCATCAGCTTTACCAGTGGTGATAGCATTGGAGGGAGGGAGGGAAGGGTGGCGGGCAAAGTGGATGCAGGTGTTGGGGGATCCGTGATTCGTGCATGATTTGTGTCGGAAGTAGGAATTGTAGTTACGTGTACTTAAAAATATTGTTAAAAAGAAACAACTTGCAACAAAAAAGACTCCAAAGGGTTTTTAACAATGCATTCTAAGTTTTAACCTAATTGTTCCAAATCTAGTAGTAGTAGTTCCAAATCTGATGCACTTGAATTCATTTACAGATTATGCAGAACCATATGTCATTGGTCTCCTACCTCGTTATGTTGAAATCCGAACAATCAGCCCACGTGCCCTCATTCAAAGCATTGAACTGCCCAAACCAAGATACATAACACAAGGAAAGCACATGTATGTAGCATCCACTAGTTATGTGTGGAGACTGATTCCTGTTGCCATTCCAATGCAGATACAGCAGCTGTTAAATGACAAACAGTTTAGCCTCGCACTTATGCTTGCAGTAAGTAAATTACAATTAATTTTATGGAAGTTACAAAATGTGTACCCTGTGAGCAGTAGATTCTCCTATGCCAAGCTACGCTGGACGAGGAAGAAACCACATCAGTTCCTGTTGTAGTTTTTCTGTGGCAATTTTATGGTTCCTTGCCCAGAAAACAAAAACTTAAAATTATCTTCAAATGAAGGTCGAAAATTTTGATTACTTTGTTAAGTTTGGCATATTAAACAACACTGTATACAATACAACGATGTTTTCTATCTAAAGTTAACGAAAATCTGTTTTTGTTTGTTTGGACAGTTTGTTTACATCGAGCTGTGCTATGCATGCGCTCATCACACTATCATAATTTGAAAAAACTTTTGGGCTACAACCTCGGCAAGTTTGCATTTTTTTATCATTTTTTCGACTTTTGTAACTTTGAAAAACTTTAAAAAGATCTTCTATCAAATTTGTTTTGTTTCAACAAGCAATTTATGGCTTGAAAAGTCGGCATTTTCGAAACAGGTAATAATAGATGCACAGCAGATTACAACGAAATCAGCGAAATGTATTAATCACGGAGGAATGTAGTGCGCATTGATTTGAAATCATTACTAAGCATAACAAAGAAGTCTTTGTCACCTTGGACGCCATTCTGATTGTTGCATAGAAGGTAATTCGCCACTTTAGAAACAGGAAGGAAGCTGGGCCGAGTGAACTTTTGCAATGACTTCTGGGATCGTTACAGGGGACGCTTCTTTTGTCTCCGTCCCAGGTAACAGTCCCAGAAATCTTTGCGAAAGTTCACTTGGCCCAGTTTCCTTCTCGTTACTAAAGTAGCGAATTAAACATAACTGCCAGTCTAGGCAGTTTAAAAGTTAAGTGTTGTTTGTTTTGTGAACAGGACATGGTGGTTGAACCAGAACAGGAGAAAGCAAAACGGAAGGAGAATATCCAGAATCTATTTGCTTTTGATATGTTTTGTCAGAAGCGATTTGATGACTCGTTGCAGCTCTTTGCTCAGCTGGAAACAGGTTGGTATAGTAGACAAAAAGCCACAGGGATCAGCCCTCATGGAACACGTTGAGACAGTCCAGGGATCAGCCCTCAGGGATCAGCCCTCAGGGATCAGCCCTCAGGGATCAGCCCTCAGGGATCAGCCCTCAGGGATCAGCCCTTAGGGATCAGCCCTTAGGGATCAGCTCTCAGGGATCAGTCCTCAGGGAACACTTTGAGACAGTCCAGGGATCAGCCCTCAGGGATCAGCCCTCAGGGATCAGCCCTCAGGGATCAGCCCTCAGGGATCAGCCCTCAGGGATCAGCCCTTAGGGATCAGCCCTTAGGGATCAGCTCTCAGGGATCAGTCCTCAGGGAACACTTTGAGACAGTCCAGGGATCAGCCCTCAGGGATCAGAACTCAGGGATCATCCCTCAGGGATCAGCCCTCAGGGATCAGCCCTCAGGGATCAGCCCTCAGGGATCAGCCCTCAGGGAACACTTTGAAACAGTCCAGGGATCAGCCCTCAGAGATCAGCACTCAGTGATCAGCCCTCAGGGATCAGCCCTCAGGGATCAGCCCTCACGGAACACTTTGAGACAGTCCTTAGCTTTATAGGTTGTTCTTGTCTTAGTGGTGGTCATTTTGAATTATTTAGATGCAGTTGTCTAACTTTTGAGTCTGTGGGTGAAATCATTTCAGTGAGACCACGAAAAGTGTGAACGCCAAAAATATGTCTGGAATGTTTATTGTGCTACGGCCAATCAGATCCAAGAACCAGCAGACGAAAGCTGACAAATCATAAACTGTTAGGCCGAGTCACGAAACAGTATTATTTCAGTTTTATGACTTTTTCTTTTAAAACACGTCCCCTTTTTTCATACAGGCATTTGTTTGTTATTTATTTAATGTTTTAGTTAGGAACTGTGAAGATAAACAAACTGTAAGCATTTCCAGAAATAGCCATGCAGACATTGGGGGCAACATTTGCATGTGCTTGTTTATGCAGTCACAGTCGTCAAATGTGCACACATAATACCTTTCCTAGAAAAACAGTTCTTCATTTTATTGATGATCATGGTGATTGGTTTGTTGCAGATCCTACTCAAGTGATTGGACTTTTTCCTGAACTTCTTCCAAGTGAGTTTCGTAAACAACTTGAATACCCAGCCCCTCCCCCGCCGTTAACACCAGGGGAGTTGGAGAAAGGTTGTTTAGCACTTGTGGAATATCTCACTCAGGTGAGTTGTTTAACATGTAAATTAATCATCATAAACATTGTCCACCACAGTACAGGCCCAAATAAACTTTTGGGATGCTCCAATATATATAACATATGTATAAATTATATAATTATATAGGTTACTTCATGGAAGTGCGACATACAGATTTTTATTCACGAGTTGCAAAACTTCAGAAATTGAAGGAGTGAGTGCAGCAAACCAGTGAGTTTTCCAATGTTTGCAACAAGTGAATATAAATCTGTACAAAGTACTTTCTGTGATGTTCTACCATTACTTATTTTTATTATTGTTATTATTATCATTACTATTATTACTATTATTACTTTATTGTTATAATTTTATTGCAATAACTTATTATTTAATAAAATTATCTTTCAGTATTTTATTTAACTTGTAACTCTTACTACACAGTAAATCCATGAGGACTGTTTTAGCCCCAAAAATGGAGCCAAAATTTTGACCCAGATACGGCTCTATTTTTTTTTGGATCTGTTTTGGCATCTTTCGAAGGAGGTCTATTTTATAACCTAATAAAGTACTCTTTTAGCCCTTAAAGTAGGGCTATATTTTGACCCCCCCCCCCCCCCAAAAAAAAAAAAAAAGAAAAAAAAATGATGTTCTTTGTTTATTATACATGTATATATTATAACAAGAAGAACATGATCTCCTTCAAATCAGTTTACTTTTCCTCTATAAGCTTCATTGGCTGATTCAGGAATTTTAGAAAGAGCAGGCCGTAAAAATTTGTATGACAGGCAAAAGGCATGTGTGCACCAATTTAGCAGGGTCTAGATGCAAATTTTGGTAATTTTAAGTACTTTGAGATGCAATTTGGTGTATTCTGGGTGTTCATACATGTATTTGGCAAATGCCAGGATCCCATATTGAACAAGAAATGCTGAAATATTTAATAAAATGCAGTTGTGGTTGTGGTGAAACATGACTTGAATCAACTCAAACTTTTTTTACAATTGAAACCCAAGTAATTAACCGGAGTGGTATGGGAGCTAAAAAATTAAACTTGAGTCATTCATCTCAAAATACCATCCAATAGACACTGTTTTAAAAGAAAAGAATCCCAGACAAAAGGGGTGGGATGCGGTGGGGGGCACGGCCCCCTTGGCCCCTCCCCTAAATCTGCATCTGAGCTTTATACATGCAGAAACAGCAAAAATTCAAGAATCTAAGACCGGGCATTAAAGACATTTCTGGCAACAAGTTGACAAAGAGCATAATGATCAGATGTTTAATAAAAACAACACTTCCTATTCAGAATAGCTCAAAATACTAGGAGAATTCACAAATACATTGAGAAAAACCTCCACAATGAATGCACATGGTAAGCTCATTTGAGTGAGCTCTTGCACTTCAGTATTTTAAACTCCTTTAATTATTATTTCTTCCCCTCTGAAAAACTCTTTCTGCAATCAGCAAACTCTTTCATTTAGGGTCTTTACATATAAATTTTAGCTTGGTTGGGGGTTGAGATTTTTAATTTAGTAATTATTAATTTTAGTACTTAAATATGAATTAAAGTGTTTTGATTCATAGTACATTGTTGGAATATAAATTTCTCCTCAGAAAAGAAATGATCTGATAAAGAGCATTGACAAGCCAGATGGTGTGCTGAGAGGAAAAAGCAAAGACTCTTCAGAACATAGCACTGAAGGTAGGAGGGTAGAGTTTTCATAATTTATAAATTAATAATAATAATTGCAATTTGCAAAATTAAAAATTTATTTCATTTAGCCTTAACTTAAACACATCTCCTAAGATGGCTTGGGAATAGGTACCATTTGTTTCAATTTACTGCAAACAGTAGTCTACCACATTGAGCATTGAGGTATCCATGGCAACCCTGACCCAGCCCACCATCTTGACACCCATTGCACTTAGATGCTAAATAGAAACCATTGTCACATACTTAACAGCATTTCGAATGTAAGCCCTCCCAAAAATAAGCCCACCAAATCACAGACCTGAATCAAATCCTGGTTAGCATATGACATACATATCTGACCAGGCTACTGTATTTGATTCTTCACACTTCAATGTGCGTGCCTGTTTGGCCCAATGGTTGATAACTCCTTCTCATATGTACAAGTCCCAGGTTCAATTCCTACTCCCGCCAATTCCTCACGTAAGCAATGGAGCTCCACTGAACATTAGACTAAAGAGCTTATCCACATATTCTTGGTTTTCACATGACGTCATAAAAATTAAAAAATCTAAAGTATACGTCCTGCAAAGCTGTTTCTAACATGGTATGTGGATACAAGTGTTATAATCTTTCACAAAAAGTTTCAGGTTTTAACGATGTTTTGCTTCGGATTTACAAAGGTTTTAAGTGTGTCACGCAATTCGTCACGCTTTTTCTGATAAGCCGTGAAAATAAACAAAATTGAATCAGCTGAAAGTTATTGTTTGCATTTTAAGTGCTAATAAGCCGAGTTAATGGAGCTTATAGCAAATACAATAGTTTTTATTTAATGTTTGGTGTAATTAAGACTTTGAATTTTTGGCCGCCATCTTTGTGACCCTGAGTGGGGCACAAAGATGGCTGCTCCATACATTGCTTACTAAAAATGTCTAATCCTCGTTCGCCTATAACTCTTGAACAAAATGCTTTTGCGCTTCAAAATTTGGCCAAGTTGTGTAGTTTTAAACTCTTTACAATTCCATAAACATTTTAGATTCGAAAACTATTGTTTAGTGCTTCTGAATTTTGATATGACGTAAGTGAAAACCAAGAATAATAAGCTACTCGTTCTCACAATTGTGTCGTTTCATTTCACCTTCAGCTGATATAAAAGCTCAAAAGAACATCATGCACCGAAGACAAATTATCGACACCACACTGCTGAAGTGTTATCTGCAGGTAAGTGAACAGGAATTATTGTAGTTGGGGGAGGGGTGATAGGGGGACCTAAACTTCCCATACCCTTTTCTCCTGGTTCCTGCTCCTTCCTTAGTGGTTCGTACATCCTGTCATATCCCACCCTCCTCTCCCCCTCTGCAGACTTCCTGCCTCCTTTCTCCTGGTGTTCACTCCCATCCTCCCATCCTCCCATCCCTATTTCCTAGGATTTCTACTCCACTGATCCCTTACCCCCTGTGTCCAACTTCCCACCCTCCCCTCCCCTTCCTCCCCTCCCTCTCTGCAGACTTCCTGCTCCCTTTCTCCTGTTCCCTCCCGTCCTCCCATCCCTATCTCCTAGGGTTTCTACTCCACTGATCCCTTATAATAATAATAATAATAATAATAATAATAATAATAATAATAATAATAATAATCTTTATTGAGGAAAACTCTTTCACAACAGTGATTTTCAAAAAGGACCTCTATTAAGACTATCCCTTACCCCCTGTGTCCAACTCCCCACCCTCCTCTCCCTCTGCAGACTTCCTGCCCCCTTTCTCCTGTTCCCTCCCGTCGTCCCATCCCTATCTCCTAGGGTTTCTACTCCACCGATCCCTTTAGTACCCCCTGTGTCCAACTCTCCACCCTCCCCACCCTCCTCTCCCTCTGCAGACTTCCTGCTCCCTTTCTCCTGATGTTCCGTCCTGTCCTCCCATCCCTATTTCCTAGGGTTTCTACTCCACCAATCCCTTACCCCCTGTGTCCAACTCCCCACCCACCCCTCCCTCCAACACTGTCCCCATGGGTAAGGTAGGTGACCATTACATATCACAGGCTCAATGTTTACAGCCAAGCAATATCAAGTGATCAAGCGGAATTTCTACCCAAATGTTACAACTCTTTTAATGCTTCGTATATTCACAAGTTCAAAAGGTCTATAGGTCTCCTCATTTCTTTGTTGTTTGTCATTTGTTGTAGGCAATGGGAATTGTTTGTTTGTTGTAGGTCACAGTAGTGTCTGTTTGTTTGTCAGTTGTTGTTTCTCTCACTGACAGTTGCTTGTTGTTTTGCAGACAAATGATGCCCTTGTTGCTCCACTGCTCAGACTGAAGGAAAACAATTGTCATGTCGAAGAGTGCGAGAGAGTACTAATGAAGAGCAAAAAGTATAATGAACTAGTAATTCTCTACCAGACAAAAGGTCTTCATAAGAAAGGTATAGCCAAAAGCTTTCCTGTTTTAAAAACACCAGTGGTGCAGTGGTGTATTAGACTTCTGATCTGAAGTACTCATTGGTTCAAGCGCATGCCTACACCCCACTGTTGTTTCCGTAGACGAAAATCTTGCTTCACGTTATCTTTTTACTGGGTGCTGGCAAACATAATACTGGGGGTATTATATAAGCTACCGGTATATGGGTATGTGCTATACGGGAACATGTCGCTGTAAAGGATATGTTTTCAAACAGTTTAGTCTGGGATAGGGTAAAGAAATCAGAGAGTTTTGGTTCAGAATAAACATCATTCATTTGCTGGGAAACTGATCAGTGGTGTGAGGAGAGAGTAACTTCTGGAAAATAGTGAATCTGGGATAGGGTAGGAATTTGTGGTGTTTAGTCCAAAATGGGGTTCAAAAACTGCAGCTGAACATGATCTGGTGTAGAGTAAGTCCCGCCCAAAAATATACTGAGTATATAGAGCTTAAGAAAAGACCAATTAAATATATGCTTTCGCAACTAAAAATCTTTCAAGTCATGATAATAAATGCTCGTAGTTGGCTAAAGTGACAAGGAAACTCCAAAAACTGATTCTCAAGTGCTTAGTAAGTGCTACAAATTTTGTGTAGGGGTGGTGTGGCACTCATTAATATGTTTGCTGTTCTGTGCGGCACTTATTCTGGGTGGCACTTTATATTTGAGGGCATCATTTTTTCAAGAAAATAAAGTAATATTTATACTTCATTGGCCAAATGCTGCATCGTAACTTGTGTTTTGTTTTTTCAGCACTGGATCTTTTGTTAAGACAAGCTCAGAAATCCAGCAGTCAACTGCGCGGACATCAGAGAACAGTGCAATATCTGCAGCATTTAGGTAATCTGAAAATAAATGCAATTTACTGTTAACAACAGGGGCACCTGTTACCCCAACCTTGAAAAAAATCAAAGACCCCTACGTGCCAACTTGTGAATATGACACAGCCTTCAGACTCTCCCCTCTCCCCTCTGCAACGTGTTTGCTCGACCGACTCCCCCACCCTATGCGTTCAACTCCCCACCCTTCTATCCCTGTCCCCAATGGTTGGGCTGGTGACCACTTCCTATCGCATTTGGAGCAGGCAAAATATATGAACAAGCCTTCTCTACTGGTCAGCAGA
Organism: Cladopsammia gracilis; assembly: GCA_022457155.1. Classification (NCBI taxonomy): domain Eukaryota; kingdom Metazoa; phylum Cnidaria; class Anthozoa; order Scleractinia; family Dendrophylliidae; genus Cladopsammia; species Cladopsammia gracilis. The sequence continues at coordinate 997,386 of JAJGOT010000141.1, read as the reverse complement.
AACCAAGAAAAGTTTACAGCTGAGTGATGGAAAGAATGAATGAATGAATGAATGAAAGAGTGAAAATGTGCATATTTGTCCCTGTCTGCTATAATTCATTCAACCCTTCACATATTTGTGAGTTAAAAAACAAATAATATTATTACTTTTGTGATGTATTAAAAAACAAAATAAAAGTGCCATTGAAGAGTACTTCTCAGTGACTTTCAGTTGAATGGTCACACTTTAGGATTTCATCCACAGACTCAAAAGTTAGAACCACCTTGTACAGCATAATAAACAGTACCACAGGAAAGTACTGCTCAATAGCTTTCATTTGAATGGTCACACTTTAGGATTTCATCCACAGACTCAAAAGTTAGAACCACCTTGTACAGCATAATAAACAGTACCATAGGAAAGTACTGCTCAGTAGCTTTCATTTGAATGGTCACACTTTAAGATTTCATCCACAGACTCAAAAGTTAGAACAACCTTGTACAGTGAACAGAACCACAGGAAAGTATTATTCAGTAGCTTTCATTTGAAATCCACAAACTCAAAAGTCAGACGTTCTGCTCAATAACTTTTTTTTATTGGGGGTGGGGGGGGGGGGGGGGGGGGAAGAGGGGGTCCTGTCTTTCATCCATTTTTACCAAAAGCCTTTAGTTAGTTTGGATCTATAGTCAAAGATGCATATCATAATCTTTTCTCTTTCCACATTTCTTTTAGGTGATTCAATAGGATTTATTATCAGTTCTTTTTTTTTTTCAGGTCATGAACATTTAAAACTTATTTTTGATTTTTCTGTGTGGGTGTTAAAGGCACATCCAGATGATGGTTTGAAGGTAAGAAGAGTTGTCCTTTGAATGTTTCTGTACTACATGTAGGGGTGAAAATAATGTGAAGGTAATGTCTGAAGGGCTGAAGACTTTTCATAGTTTTTTTCAAAGTATTTGATACAATGTAGCTCAAAATTGCATCTACTTTGACAAAATCTAACATCCACTAAAAACCATGTGCTTTTCTTAAGAGTGGCTGTTTTCACATTTGTCATATTTCACTAGCACTTAATTTTTAATATTAAATAACATAATAAAGCAACCCTTCAGTAATTTTTTGCTTCATGCTTTCCTTGTCAGATATTCACAGAGGATTTACCAGAAGTTGAAGGCTTGCCTCGGGACAAAGTGCTGGCTCACATAGAACAGAATGCCAAACAATTAACTATTAGATACTTGGTGAGTACTGTGACAGTCCAGGAATTATACCTTATCACTTTTGTGAGATTTATATACTTAGTCATATTTTTAGTGGAATGTTCAACGTTATTATCTAAGACACTGTAAAACGCCAAAGGTAGCTTCATTGTATAGGTTGGGGGTACAAGGTGCAGTGAGCTGTGTTTTGGTGTTCACATGTCTGCCTCTAATGCATTTAGAATTCTTGTAATATTGTAATGCCTTGTGGATCATTAAAATGTATCTTGGGCCTGAATTGTGTATATTGTGTTACATTACGTTACCTTACATTACATCGGATTACATTATTTTGTGTTGTGTTGTGTTGTACTGTATTGTGTAGCATAGTATTTTTTTATGTAATATGTTGTGTTGCACTTTGCATTGTAACAGCCATTCTTTGTCACAGAAAGTGAAGCCTTTTTTTTTTCTTATAGGAACATATGATCTTCATCTGGAATGAATCAAAGCCTGAATTTCACAACAAGCTGATCAACTGTTACCGTGAAAGGGTGCAAGTGCTGATGAGGGAATATTTAGATTCCTTACCTGAAGGTATGTGCTACAGAACCTTTGAATTATGTGTTTGAATTGTTTGGTAAGCCTGTGGATATGTACCACAGAACCATGTAATGACGTGGATGATTGGTTTGGTATGCCTGTGGGTATAGAAAATACGAAACTGAATGCAAGGCTGGCACTACGGCAAAGGGCAGATTTCTTAATGACCAATATTTCGACTAATATTAGTCGAAATATTGGCCATTAAGAAATCTGCCCTTTGCCGTAGTGCCAGCCTTGCATTCAGTTTTGTATTTTCACATTCAAGTGACACCTGGCACGAGATCTTTCACTAGGAAGATCCGGCAACTACCAGCAAGTTTAATTTCTGCGTCGTGTGGACCTCTGCATTCAAAGGTTTTTCTGTGGGTATAGAGCACCACTGAATGATGTCTTTGATACATGTAGCTTTGGTATGCCTGTAGATATGAACCACAGAATCAATGGATGTTTTGTTTGATAGCTTTGGTATATCTATGGATTTGTTCCACAAAAGCATTGAACTATGTGTTTGATAGGTAAAGTGACAAGTTGACATGCGATCTAACTGTCTAAGGTTGCTATTTTATTTAAGTTAAGTCAATATTGTCTTTGAGAAGCCCTTTGGAAAAATCAATTAAGTACGTATGCAAGTTTGTTGCAAGTTTATTTGCTGTTGTTGTCAGGTGATGAGCCGTTTCCTCCTGGAAGTGAACCAGGTGAACTGGGTGAACTGAGAGGAAGACTACTGTTCCTTCTGGAGACATCAAAACATTATCAAGCTCAACATCTACTCACACACTTCCCAGAAAGTAAGTTAACTGGTACCTCATCCTTTAAACCTGTTCACTGCCAGAGCCAAATGTGGCTATAAGCTGATAACATCTTACAATGTGACCATTGAAATAAAAGCTTTTGAACAGTACTTTCCTGGGGTGCCGTTTATTATGCTGTACAAGGTGGCTCTAACTTTTGAGTCTGTGGATGAAATCCTGAAGTGTGACCATTCAAATGAAATTTACTGAGCAGTACTTTCCTGTGGTACTGTTTAATATTATCTTGTACAAGGTGGTTCTAACTTTTGAGTCTGTGGATGAAATCCTAAAGTGTGACCATTCAAATGAAAGCTACTGAGCAGTACTTTCCTGTGGTACTGTTTATTATGCTGTACAAGGTGGTTCTAACTTTGGAGTGTGTGGATGAAATCCTAAAGTGTGACCATTCAAATGAAAGCTATTGAGCAGTACTTTCCTGTGGTACTGTTTATTATGCTGTACAAGGTGGTTCTAACTTTGGAGTGTGTGGATGAAATCCTAAAGTGTGACCATTCAAATGAAAGTTACTGAGCAGTACTTTCCTGTGGTACTGTTTATTATGCTGTACAAGGTGGTTCTAACTTTTGAGTGTGTGGATGAAATCCTAAAGTGTGACCATTCAAATGAAAGCTACTGAGCAGTACTTTCCTGTGGTGCTGTTTATTATGCTGTACAAGGTGGTTCTAACTTTTGAGTGTGTGGATTAAATCCTAAAGTGTGACCATTCAAATGAAAGCTACTGAGCAGTACTTTCCTGTGGTATTATGCCAAGGTTATGTCATCCAAGATGGTTGTAACTGTTAAGTACATAAAATCCTAAAAAGTGTTCAAATTACGCCACACAAGGTGGTGTGAGCATTGAAGTAAAAGCTGTCGAGGAGTACTTTCCTGTGTTTATTCATTAATTACGCTTTACCCAAGGTCTTTTCTTTTGTTGTTTGCATCCCGGGAATGATGCTACGTACATGTAGGCTAGCGAGGAGCAACTTTGCTGAACTTTTCGTTAATTTATTTATTAATAGCAAGTATCTAAGTTGATGACAGTTTCCATTTTCCTTGCAGCTTTCTATCATGAGCGAGCACTTCTTCTTGGCCGAGTGGGAAGACATGAGGAAGCGTTAGCTATTTATATTCACATTTTACATGATACCAAGCTAGCTGAAGAGTAAGTTTTATCCAATCATTTTGATAACTGAATTGTTTGCACCCACATACAGTGTCTGCTGTGATGGGTGTATTGGATTGGGCTATCTACACAAAACCATCATTACAATAATGTTGGCAGCATGCATGAATGCATGACGCAGGGAATGAGAGTGAAATGATGTAGGCATGACCACAGGCACCATGCAGGTAGCATGCAGGCAGCATGCAGTTGACACTGTCAGCAGCATACAGTTGTCACTTCCAGCAGCATGCAGGTGTGACTGCAGGTGGCATGCAGTTATGACTACATGTGGTACACACATGTGACTGCAGGTGGCATGCAGGTATGACTACATGTGGCATGCAAGCATGACTACAGGTGGTACACACATGTGACTGCAGGTGGCATGCAGGTATGACTGCAGGTGGCATGCAAGCATGACTACAGGTGGTACACACGTGTGACTGCAGGTGGCATGTAGGCATGACTACAGGTGGCATACACGGGTGACTGCAGGTGGTATGCAGGCATGGCTGCAAGGGAGCAGATGTGACTGCAGGAAACATGCAGTCATGACTGCAGGTCACATGTTGGCATGACTGTAGCGTACTTGCAAACGTGACTACAAGCACATTGCAGATGTGACTGCAGGCAGCATGCAGGCGAAATGCGGGGTGTGACTACAGTTAACAGGATTTATATTTTATGAAACCTTCACCTCTCATATTTTTAAGGTAAAACTTTTCATTTTAAATTGATAGTTTTATTTCTGTCCGCAGTTACTGTCAACGAAATTACAATGAAGGCAGAGAAGGAAGTAAAGATGTAAGTGTTTGAAAATTTCTGATTTGAATAAAATTGCGTTCTTGCGGTAACCAATGACTGCTATTGCACCTTTTAAGGGCTAAGCTGGAAATGGCTGTGATGTGAGCCCTTGTGCAACCTGTACGACATGTAGTGAGGGTATTATTGGAGAATATGTGAATTCCTTTATAGGTTAATATGCTTCGTTTGTAGTTACTAAAGATGACCCCATTTACATCACATGTGACATCAGTGCAAGCTTTAGTGGTTTTAACGGTACTGTAAGGCTGACATTCAAGTCAGTGTGTATTGATTGATTGGCAGGTGTACGTGTCACTACTGCGCATGTACCTAGAGCCACCTAAGATAAGCGGTAAGGAGGTGAAGCCGAACATTGTAGTGGCACTGAATGTACTACAAGAACATCGACAAAAGATTGCTACTGCCAAGGTAAGGATTTCCTCGTCAGACACAAAAGCAAGAACCTCATAATAAATATTAATATTACAGCATAATAAACAGCACCACAGGAAAATACTGCTCAATAGCTTCATTTGAATGGTCACACTTTAGGATTTCATCCACAGACTCAAAAGTTAGAACCACCTTGTACAGCATAATAAACAGTACCACAGGAAAGTACTGCTCAGTAGCTTTCATTTGAATGGTCACACTTTAGGATGTGTCAAAGCCATTCCATTACTTGAAGATCCCATGTGGGAGAACTAATAAAGGATATTTTATTCTAGACTTCCACTGTCTAGTTACCCTGTCTTTATAAATTGGCTCTCCATTATGGTTATGTTACGCTTCATTAGTCGTGCCCTTGGCTACGAGCCAAGCGCACGACTTATAAATTCGGTGGCAAGAAAGTAAAAAGTTCCCATTTTCAAGTGGTTTATAGCCTGAGGCGAAGTGTTAGTAACGTCATATCAGTTGATATAGCAACTTCAAGCTCATGGATGATTAGATTTATTTACAATATAAGAAAAAGGAAAATGACGAAACGAAACATATCAAGTAAAAGGAACTTACATTGTTGCCGGGTTTGACAAGAGTTCCATTCGATAACAATTTCGTTTTATTTCTTTTCGAGCAACAGATAAATCATGTGGAAGTAATATAAAAGTTAAAGTTGACCTTGCATGCACGAGTGATTGCGAAAGACTGATTAAAGGTTTCAAATGACGTACAGTGTAGTAACGTTCGCGACGAATCACCTAGTATGACCGGAAAAGCGACTGTACATGTAAAACAAATCATAACAATATATCGAATTAATGATCGTTCCTCAGGGGCACTTACAAGGCCCTTAAAGCTTCTTAAAGCACGACTGTTCTTGTTTTCATTTAATGAATTGTCCCACAGTGGGGGTTCTAGGGGAGGAGTCCGAGGGACCCGCCCACCCCCTATCTTGCAAAATAAATTAACTTGCCCCCCTCCCCCCTTATTCACAACTTCCCTCCTCCCTTATTTACTCTGCACCTCCCCCCCCCTCCCTCCCCACCCCCACAATAGAGTATGGATCGCCACTGACCAATCTCTTTAACTATGAACAGCTTCTTACCATGTTTTGTGGCAAACACTAAACACGATTTCTACTTCGTTTAACAGGCTCTTGAATTACTTCCTTCTTCTATCGAGGTGCGAGAAGTTTACACATTTTTGCTGAGTGTTTTAGAGGACAAGGAGAAGAAGCGAAAGCATTGTCAAGTGCTGAAGAGTCTATTGTTTGCTGAACATTTACAGGTAAAAGCGGCTACGTGGTTTTTATATATTAAATGCACTTATCAATTAAGCCCAAGGGTATTGGAGGGGGAGGGGAGGGGAGGGGCAAGCCCGGACGTATTTGGAGCATTAACTTCTGGGGAGTCTGGGCCGCATGGTGGAAACTTTAGAATTTTGTAGCGAGGAGATAAATCACCAAGACCTGGTTCAATATCTATTATTGATTCACAGAAATAAAAGAAGTTGTAGTTTTAAGGGATTTGATCTGATTATTCTCCCCATATTCTTGGTGCTGGGGTGGGAATAATTCGTATAAAAGTCAAATGCCCACAACTTAAAAGGGACGTAGTTTACCAGAGGTGGGGGATGTGATTTAATTTTCACCCGTGTTCTTGGTCTTAGGGTGGAAAAAATGCCCCACATATGACTTGCTCCTCCCCTGTCGAGCTTACCACTGACAGGTGGGTTAATGTATGTAGCTACCCTTCAGGGTGTCACGCGCGAGTGCGGATTGTCGCCTGCCGACTGGCAGGTTACAGAACGTCTCAAGGTGGTGTTACACTTTCCAGTGTTTCGTGCAATTTGTCACGCAGCACTGTTGCACAAAACATTGCAGAGTGTAACATACCCTACAACAGACAACACCGTTGTGGCACAGAAGGCGTGACCTTGAAAGCAATGAAAGTAGAATTGAGTTCTACTTTCTTCAACGTCTGCAGCAACTGTTTTAGCATTGCCATTGGCGATCCACTGCACATGCGTACAGTCCTTTGCGTGACAGGTTTCACAGAACGCTGCCTAGTGTGACACCCCCTTACATGTAACAGCAACGTAGCAGACTGGTTGCATGAAACACAGTGTAACGCCACCTCATGGGATGAAATTTTGTGTCAGGTTCAAGAACAACGCATGTACCGTCAAGCTCATAAAATCCTGTTAACAGACGAGAGAGCGTGTCAAGTGTGTCACAAGAAAATCGGAAACAGGTCAGTGATTCAAACATAGTTCTCCTTACTGTTTTGTGTATGTTTTGAATACTCTGGTTTTAGTGCTGAGAATTTTCGTGGTAAGACGAGAACCTTACCGGACGTAACGAGAAGCAACCGGAAGTCGGGTGTTTCTTTCAGCTACCGGAAGCCGATGTTTCTTTCAGCTACTGGAAGTCGGCTTTTTTCGGCAACCAGCAGTTAAATGTTTCTTTGGCACGTTTCTGCTTGTCACCACACATGATGCGGTGAGGACAAGATGCAAAGAGTGACACAGTTGTTCTCGTCACAGACGGAACAAGAGAACTTCCGCAACAGGACGACAAAATCTTGCTTGACCAACGTGACTAAATTATGTCTGACAATTGATTTGCAGAATTATCTCATTAAAATTGATTTTTCTCTTTCCTAGCGCCTTTGCCCATTATCCAACTGGAGAAATACTTCACTACTACTGCTGCAAAAACCTGACTTCTCCCCCTGGCAGTGAGCACACCACCCCCCGGCACAGCCCGACTCCTGAGGACAATCACCTGCAAAGATACTGATCATGTGATTCATGATATCGCGGTCACGTGCTTTCATGTCGCTGAGTTTTTCACACACATTGGTCACTTACATCATGTATTTTCAGTTTCCAGCCGAAAGCAATCGAAATACACTGCGACAATTTTTAAAATCATGTTAATTGCTAAGGAAATACCAATATACGATTCTAAAGAATGTTGAGGGAAAGAAGAACTTGTCCTAATTAGGAATCAATTGCAGAAAGTGTGTAATTTATTAGTATTACCGTAGTTAATATTATAGTGTGCGGCGGCTATCCGTATAGAGCATGCGTAACAGGCGTCTTTGCGCGAGCTCGAAGGGTGAGTCGCGCGAGGGCAGGGAGAATAGAAGACCTTGCGTGGCTGCGAGTTGCGCGAAGGCATGGAGGATTAAAGACCTGTGGCTGCCAGTCGCGCGAATGCAGGGAGAATAACAGACTGCGTGGCTGCGAGTCGCGCGAAGGCAGGCAGAATGGAAGACTTTGCGCAGTTGCGAGTCAGGCGAGGTCAGGAAGAATGGAAGACCTTGCGTGATTCGCTCTCCTTGCTCGCCTATCGAGCTTGCGCAGCGCAAAAAAACCCTGTTACTCAGGGCGCGTTTTTTGGGACGTATTCTGGTCATTCTGAAATCAGAATACGCTAACAAAACTACGTTGTTTACAATCTCAAAAGCCAAAAATTTTCGAGGTACACATAGTTAAAGTAGCGACTTCTTTACATATTTTGCGAGAGGAATGGGTTCAATATATAGAGGTATTCTGATTTTGGAATTGTCGGAATATGTCCCAAAGAAACGCGCCCTTAGGCTAATCCATATAGAACGAATTCGAATTTAGTTAGAAAAAACGTCATTTGAAATATTAATGCAATCACTTTAGGGAACAGAAATTATGACAATGTTTTTACCGTTAACTTACGCATATTATTTCTCGAGGATCAGATTTATAAAAGAATTTTGAATTAACATCACGATAGATATAAAGTTATCAAGATGCTTGTCAGCTTATTCTTGACCTTGGATGTTTTAATTGTTTAGTAATAAACTGTTATTTGGGTTATTGATCGCTGATCAATAGTGAATTGTGGTAACAAACTGACTGAACGTTTATAAAAAATATAATAGTTTTTAGTTTTCACACCACGTATGGGACCGGAAAACCCTTCCTTTAACTTCTTTTACTCCCAGAGTCAATAATGGAGTGTAGTGGAGTTCTAACTTTTGAGTCTGTTAGGCGAAAAACCGAAGACATTATGTGTCGCTGGACGAAACATCGTGACTAGAATGGATACTCCAAAATCAGGTTGGATCACCTCGGACACTTATTGAGAATTATATAACGTAGTGTCGACACTTACAATCTATTTTCAATAAATTTTCAATTGTAAAAAAGAAAATCTAAAATCCCCACTCAGGATTGAACCTGTGACCTCAGCTAGGCTTACATAGCCTAGCGTACCACTGTACCACCTAGCTTCTCGGGTTGCTTAGTCCTAAATTTAACTATATAAACTGCTGCCCCTAACCTCAACTGAAAGCTAACCAGTTACTCCGTTATATAAGTCTCAATAAGGTGTCCAACCTGATTCCATTCTAGTCACCACCACCCTGGACGAAATTCGTAAAAAGATTCTTGGAGTATTACGTCAGTATTGTCCAGTGTTTTCTCCGGGGATGTGGTTGCTAGGTAACAGTGGTTGTCGGTTCAACTGGTTGAGTATAACGAGGGCTCAGGGTGGGTAATTGACGCAAGACTAACACCTCATACATCCGCTCTGTCTCATGGAACTCTCCGAGTTCTAATAAGTGCCATTTTGAACTCGGAGGCAAGAGGGATCTTAACACGGGACTATCACAACTAAAACGCAAGGTTGTCGTACAGTAACAAGTGGTTTTATATTCAGAAACGCGCAAATTGTACAAAGAGGAGTACATAGCCTTCTTGTTGCAAATAAATACATATATTAAAGCAGCTATTAAGCGCACTAACAAGCCGTAAGACAGTCTATTATTGAAGAACTAATTTGCTCCTCGAGGTATGCTGCATTTACATTGATATTGTTCTGACAATAAAAGGAAAACAAACAATTCACTTTTTGAAAGTATTCATAAATAAAGACAAACTCAAAATCCACATGTACCCTAATGGCTTTTTACCAGAAGACAAAACGTGAATAGGATATCAGGAGCCCGTAAAACATGTGCGTCAGATTTTGTACAATTTATCAAAGGGGAGTAAGTAAAATGAGTCTCCTGACCGGGCTAATTAAAGACAGTCACGTCACAAAAGGCTCCGAGTAACGGAGACACTCGAAGGAGCTTTACCATGGGGATTTTAAGTTCACGTTTTGGGGTCAAAACTGCCCCAAATTAAAACTAATTACCTTTGTCGTACACGAAATGGTTCTTGAGGAAGATTTCAAGTGAATTTTCGAAGAGAGAACCATGATCCTAGTTTTAGCGAGTTTTCCAAGACAATGGCTTCTGATGGCAATAGACTTGGAAAACTGAATTGGCCTATTTTTTTTCAAGTTGCTTGTGCAGCCCTAGACACTTCACCTCTTGGAGCACTAGTAGGGTAATTTTAAACAAAGCTGGACGATTAGTGTTGAATTCCCACTAATATAAATGTTTCTTTAGGGCTTCAGTCTAGTTTTTTGCCAGAACAGTGGCATTTCGCAAAAAAAAAATCAGTTCTTCCTGTAAAACTTTCTCTAAGGTCACTATCATGTTTCGCTATGTTCTCTTTAAAACTGTTCTGCATATCACGTGTTCAGTATGTTCCTGGGTATCGTCCCCAATATGGCGGCGGTGGTGGGTAGGGAGGCAGGCTACTCCAAGGCGAGGCTGGTGGACATGCGTACTTTGAGTGAAGCTCAGATCTCAGCACAAGAGGCGTATCGGGATACGTGGGAGCGGGATACGTGAGAGCGGGATACGTGGGAGGGTGACACTCGTAGGGGGGCTGGTAACCATGGTTCACGGGCCAGGCCATGCTGTTTATGAAGGAGAACTTGGCTCTTCGCTCGGCGTCTTCTGCTCGCTTCTTCTTCTGTTTCATTCGTCTGTTTTGGAACCAAGTCTTGACCTGTAGAGCAGAAAAAATCAAACTAAAGTTATAGTGTGAGCATCCGTCGAATAGCCTGTGATTTTACCACAGGAAAGTACTGCTCAATAGCTTTCATTTGAATGGCCACACTTTAGGATTTCATCCACAGACTCAAAAGTTAGAACCACCTTGTACATCATAATAAACAGTACCACAGGAAAGTACTGCTCAATAGCTTTCATTTGAATGGCCACACTTTAGGATTTCATCCACAGACTCAAAAATTAGAACCACCTTGTACATCATAATAAACAGTACCACAGGAAAGTACTGCTCAATAGCTTTCATTTGAATGGTCACACTTTAGGATTTCATCCACAGACTTGAAAAGCTAGAACTACATAACATGATCGTAAGTTTGAGCGGGGCACTGAATGCTTTGACCTTGTTTCTGTTCAGAGCTGTTCCCAGGATAAGGTCCTGTATGTAATATTCCTATACAGCACGCACCAACTGTCAAGTTCCCTTCTAACCCCCTGTATCACCCCCCCCCCCCCCCCCCCCCCCTTCCTTTCCCGGGTTACCGCGAGCCAAGGACAAACAATACCCAGTTTCACAGATACGGCAGCTATATTGATTTTGCCCCCAGGACATCCCATAATGAACACTAAAATTAATTGTTAACAAAGGATTATATTTATTTAAATGATCATTATGGGATGTCCTGAGGGCAAAATCAATATGGCTGCCGTATCTGCTGCCGTGTCTGCGAAACGGGGTATGAGGCAAATGATTTACCTGTGTCTCGGTCATTTCTAGCTGCTCTGCAATCCTTTGTCTGTCTCTGGACCCCAGATATTTTTGCCGTTCAAACACCCGCTCCAGCTGCAACACTTGCTCCACCGAGAACGACGAACGAGACTTGTTGGATCTGGCCGCGCAGGAGTGTTGCTTAGTAACATCTAAAATGAAAAAAAGTAGACGGAGTGTCATGTTGCCATAGTTACACAAAACATTGCCTGGTGTGACAGTGGCTTTAGCAACACACGTGTGCACGCGCGCGACACAAAACTGATTTTATAAATAAATCAAAGAATCGAAAAGAAAGACAGAACAGAAGAAAGTACTTGAAATGAAAGCTGAAATTTTGCCTTCAGCCTGCAAATATTCAGTTACTAAATCTCCCTAAATGTATTGTTTCAATGCAAACGTCTTTCTTTCATCGCGTTAAAAGTTGCACGAGCACCGTTGTCGAAATCCAATTAACACTAAACACTAAGCCAAGGTTAAAAGTTACCCTGAATATTTTCCACTTCGTTTTTCACTTATACTATATTTTTAAGCCCAACAGTTAAGATTGGACAAAGGCATGTTGTGCGAAGGGAAAACATTACACTGATTTTAGGTGAAATGTATTTGAAACTAACGCTAATCCTAGATTAAGTTAATCTTGCTTTCAAAACCGGGTCTTAAGAATAAGTTCATTTGCAGCGATGCTTGTTTCTCAACACAAGCGCTAAACCTCATGGCGTTGTTTAGTTTCTTGACTAAAACATTCTTTAACAAGTGAAACAAGTTCGACTTACCTTTGCTTTCTCCACAAGTAACTACTGCGGTAGAAGCTTGATCAGCAATTTGAGAGAAGTCGCTTGAATCTGGAGAGGGATGACTGTTTTCTTTCGTGGATTGATCCAGCTTGCTTTCCGGTGTTTTTACAGACAGTAATGTTTCTTTGCTGTCCATTTTTCTCCACAACTCGCAACCTTCCATCTGTTACTCACACTGAGTCCAATGCGTGCTGCCCAGTGAGTGAAAATGATCTGAAATCTTGTTGTTTTCGGCGGCGTTTTTAAATTTGCCGCGCCAAGGCCACATGTTTTGACAAAAGCGCTTTAAAAGCATGCCGCGGCGAATATCATTAATCGGCAGCCTTTGATAAATCTGTTTATTTGCCGATAATTGTTATAAATCGGTATTTGCAAAAAGCGATTTGATTTCTATATTGTTTGTGTTGTGGTGGTAAATTTTTTACGATAAGTTGTTTTTATGTAGCTATCATTTAACAACCAACATATACACACGATGTCTTGTTGACTCACATGTACAGATACCACGTAGCTCTTTCATTGGACCTGGGTATCACGCAGCTCTATTGTTTACATTTGGGGTACCTCAGGGAACAATCCTAGGTCCCCTTTTGTTTCTTATTTTCACCAAAGTTAAGTGGCGATTTTACTTGTTTCAGTCTGTGGAAAAAAAATATTTCAATGGAAGCTCTTCTGTCGAACTATACTTTTTATTATACTGTTTTTTTTTTAGTATGTTACAAAATGAAAGTTTTCATTTTAATCAGAATTTTGATTTTGTACACTAATCTTGGCGATATAAGGTTTATGTGTGTTTCTTAGTTTTAAAGGACATTCCTAGTCTCCCAGGCAAGCTGGCGCAGCCGTTATTTGTTGCGTCGCGCAACTAACTCCAGTCGTGTTTTCATGATTATAGCCAGGAGCTTGCATAATTTTTGCTTTATTGTCTTGAAATAGGAAGACAAAAGCACCAAAAGCAATGAACGAAAAAAAAAATATAGTAACGACTAAAACCGCTGGGGTCTGGGTATAGGTCATGTGACCTGCAAGGCGGGCAGTTGCTTTTGTTGCGTCCGCCATTACTGACCTTTCCACCCACCCGCCCACCGTAAGATTTTAGTTTAAATATAATGTGCAACCTTGTAATTTTGTTAATGTCCCCCTTTTGAGGGTTATGATATGTGTACATGGCTACCAGTGGTATGTGAGAAGTCGATATTGTACAAGAATGGCAATTGTGATTTCTTGACAGTCTGTCACGTGTCTCCCACGCAGTCGTTACTTATCGAGATAAATAACAGCTGCGTGGAAGACTAGCCTGTCACGAAATCAAATTTATAAAATTTATCCACGCGTGACAAATTTATAATCCTCACTTCCGCTTCGCGAGGAATGAACTGAAAAATACGAAAATAGATGAGAGAAAATAGTTGTAAATAATTGAATCGTAGAGCTGTGGGGCATGGGTTAGTTTGAGCTGTTACTATAGAAAGAGCTTCTCCATAAAGCACTATTTTGTGTAAATAATTTGACTTGTTCTTGTTAATGTGCTTGAAAAATCACATGAGATTTGACTGGAGGAATATGTATAATCCCATGAACCCCCCCTCCCCCCCAAAAATATGCCAAATACACTGTAATGTCAAATACCCGCCCTTCTTTATTATACCACCCTTTTATCGAACTGAAGTGTTATCACTTTGTATTAGCAGTTTGTTTGTGGCTTCGAGATTGTAAAACAAGGTGTACGCTATACTCATGATTTTCAGGGTTGCTTTAATGTAATTTTTGTAATGTATCGCGCACAAGATTTTAAAAAGGGAAAGTTTATTTAACTTGTTACTGTTAATGTACTTGAAAAATGGCATTATATTTTACTTGGAGGAATATGTATATCCCATAAAGCAGAAAAAAAAATTGTCATGTGAAATGCCATAAAACGTCTGTTTTGGCGCCCTTCTCTATTCCCATCCCCGTCCTTAATAAACATCCAGTTCTTTAGGCCTGAAATGAAGCTCGCTTGTCGCTTCAAGCTAATAGAACGAAGTGTAGGGTTGCTTTGTGTAATTTTTGTAATGTATCGCGCAACAGTATTTTGGAAGAGAAAGTTTGCTACTGGACTTTGGCTGAACAAGATTTTTGACACATCTTTCTGACCCAAACAAATTTAGTTAGTAACAAAGTAGCTTGTTTTCGAGAGAACGGGACTCCAGGGAGTGGTTCTGTCCTCGTGTACCGATTCGCATGGGATTTCATATTGTATTCTCCTTGTTTATAGTGTATTATGTCCGTGTAGTCTATTGTTTAGTCTTTCGTTTTTTCAGGGAGTCTTCTGAAATCGCGCCTGACCTTTGGCACATCACACTCTTGAGTGAGGGTCGTGAAGGGGGGGGGGGGGGGGGGGGGGTGTGGTTGGGGTGGGGTGGGGTGGTCCTAATCCCATTTCCCAGCAAATTGTTTTTCAAATCCCAGCTCAAATCCCACAATCCCAGCCTGTGTTGCTCAAATTAAAATCCCATTCCCATTTTTCTATTGTTTTTGTTTCATGAATCCCAGTCCCAGTGCACAAAATCCCATTTCCCAGCCTCTAAAAAAGGCAAATCCCAGCTCCCATTTTACCCCTTCACGACCCTCTTGAATGAAGCGATTTGAGTTCCAGAGATCTCAACTAAATCATCACTAAATCCGCATGTTCTGATAGATCGTTTTTCGCCATCGATGATATGACAACACCCCCTCTTCGAACCATTTTTAGATCGCTGCAAATTAATCACGACTAAAGGCGCTGTTACACTAGGCAATGTTTCGTGCAACTTGTCTCGCAATTTTGTTGCGACACAAGTTGCGTGAAAAATTACCTAGTGTAACATACCCTGCAACAAATATTTCTCGGAATGTTTTTGTTGCCGCTCGGGGGTGTAACGAAAACGAAAACCTCGAAAACGAAGACCGAAGACCAAAGACCCCGAAAACGAAGACCTCGAAAACGAGGACCCCGTAAACGAAGACGGCCCCGAAAACGAAGAACACTAGAACGAAGAACGAAGAACGAGAACACAAGACTTTGATAGGAGAAATTGTGGCGGTAAAAACCGAGGTGAGTTCAATGAACAAAGACACAAACAAACAGTTCAAAGCTTTGTTCATTGCCTCAAGAACGTATTTGAAGGACAAATCGTATTGTCAGGACTGACAAAACCGAAATATCGGCATGGTTCGTAAATTCGTAAATCCACAGTATCCACGACAGTACCCAGAATGACAGAAGTTGCGAGAAACATAGCGTAGTGTAACACCCCTCTTGCAACTTGTCGCGCAGCACCGCAACGCACGGTTTTTAGTTGTTGCGAGACAAGTTGCACGAATCATTGCCTGGTGTAACAGCTCCCTAAGGTGGCTCATATGATTCTCTCGCTTTACGGATCATGTCTCTATTAGAATTAATGAGTTCTATAGAGCAAAGTGCTCTGACACGGCAGTCAGAGATATGTTATTTTTACATAAAGTTAAGGTAGCTCTGAACTCTATGTACAGAATTTTTAAAAAAATTGTTAAAATGTTTCTTTTGCCAATTAAACGATAATATATATCGAAAACAAAAACTTTCACCGTGTAGATTACAAGTTATTAGCCTCAAATGGTCCAAAATAGCGTTTTTTGACATCTTTTTTTGCGTTGCCATAGCAACGAATGGTGACGTCATTTGGATTCCACTTTGTTGACTGACAAAAGATTTACTGGTTTCAAGTAAAAGATTTTTAGCCACACCATCGGGCTAGCTGCAAAGGAATGCAAAAACGACGAGAGGGCTAAACAATACGGGGCCACCTTAAGGTGATTCCTCAGAAATAAAATGTGTCGAACGATTTTTTTTAAATTTTCCCTAACAGCTCCCTACCATAAGTTGTTTCGAAAAATTCAATAAAAAAGATAGGTCACCATGCTCGGTAAAGAGATATGATGGACCAATGTTGCCCCATTTATGCCTATAGCAATACCGATCACGCACGTCATTATTTGATCGGTTCATGTTTCTTTTCCCGGTAACCCGTGAAAGCAAAGTTTACAATTCTTCAAAAAAACTTGATAGGTTAAAGTCTCCACCATATGGGAACACTTTAAAATAAAATTTATGAAAAAGTCACACAACTTCAAATGACACGGACTCAAAACGTTCCTCGCGTCCATGTTTTCAAGGTCAACAATTTGCTCCCACGAGTAACTGATTTGAGAACGTTTTTAGCGATATCTTTTTTTCCTGTCGAGGAATTTTTTTTTAACTTTGTTAACTTAAAAAGCATTAATTTAACATCAAAATGATGCAATAAAAAATATAGGTCACCATGCTCGTTAGAGAGAAAAAGACAGTCGTATTTTCTAACGAGCTTGCGGGCCTTTGATAAAAAACATTCCATCCTCCGAAATGTGCGCGCGCTCATTTTGCTCAACCGCGCACGCTCATTGCTTATAAATTATGGTAATTCTCCTTTTGAAAAATACTCGTAAGAAAATTAAATTTCCAGCTGCGTGTTTTAAAAACCGTTCACTAAAAAGAGTGTTGTTATCAACTGGCTGCCATGAAAGGACTATTACGTGTGTTATGCGCAGTACAGGATGCGCAGTGCAATACTGAGGAATCACCTTAAATCAGCAATGTGCCTGCCTTCACCGCTGGTACCACAGGCCGGGTTGGTTCTTGCGCTTAATTCTGCTTGCGACTCCGATAATCTAGTTTTCACTAGATCATTTGCGTTGGATTCATAAGCGGAATCGGAAGAAAATGGAACCGTTCTGATTCTTCCGACTACGATTCCGTCGTCTTGGGATACTGGTCTAAGCCTATCCGTCGAGCCTGGTCGAGCTAGCTTATGACTCCGCTTACGACTCCGATTTTCACTAGGTCGGAAGCGCTCTTACGACTTCGACTCCGTCGTTTGTGTAAACCGTACCTTAAGGCTCCTTAATCTAACGCTTCCGACTCCGACTCCGCTTCCGATTACGTCGCTGGCAGGGCGCCCTGGCAGCCCAACCGCACACTGATCCCCAGTCCTTTTCCGTCACGGCCTGAGAACGAGGTTTCGGTTTCTGGAAGTTTGTCGCGTGAAGGCGGCTAAACTGCTTTTCTCCTTCGATTCGAGAGCGCTGGACTACTCACTGATTTATAATTATGCAAATCATCATCTATTCGTTTGTATTCCAGGATCTTCTAGCGGACTTCAAAGAAAATAGGAAAACAAAGAGTCTACGAGCATCATTTTGGGGCCATCGTTTCTAATGTGGCGAGAACTCCTATCATTTGAATCATTGGGAAGTTTTTATGAAACACATTTTTGCAGGTTGCTCAATCTTAATTCTCAAGTGTTTTGAAATGCTGTCAGCTGTCAGTGTAAATCGGAAAGTTCAGTTCATGGCATAGGAGATGTTTGCGTGACGACCCAAATAATGGCTGCGTTGGAGACTGGAGACTGGAGCGAGTTAGTGACAGAGTTGAGTCACGCAACTCTCAGTAAAAAACATCCATCGGTCGGTTGGGACATACACAACTGAAAGGTATGATTTATAAGCTCGATTTTACGCCGATTAAGACAACCTTCGATGATTTTGCTCTGTTAAATTCATTGATCGTAAGAAATTCGGGTGTCTTTTTACATTTTCTTACACACACGTAACTTTAATACCGAATGATCACGAGAACGTGTGATGTAACATGACTAGTACGGTTACTGCGGATTTTTCTTCTAGATTCCTTTTAATTTTGCCGTGTATTTATATTCGATTGGAATTTAGGAAGTTATAAAACTTCGTATCAGCAATCTACGGACTGTTTTATAAACAGTTTTCCATGCTGTGAAATCCGACTGCAAGAATCCGGACCGGTGTTGTGTTTTCAAGGGGTCAAGAAGTGCAAAGAGGACATTTAGTTGTGTAATGAACTTTATTCGCAAAACCTCTAAAAACCTTCATTTATAACGTGATACAATCAATTATGTTACTTCAACTTAGTAACATGCAGTAGTTTTACTTTTCTTATCAGTATGATTTCACATAAACGAAAAATTTGATGCCAATTTGAACGAGAATATGCAAATGTAAATTGCCGAAATTGACATAACGTTGTACTGATCTGTGAAATCGTGAACTTTATCCTAAAACCACATGTTAAGTTGTGTTTCGGAAAACCAGTTTATTTGAAACCGTTTAGCAGTATATCACACAGTCAAAGGGACGAGCGAAACTAATGACTGCCATTTCGTTGTTTTTGAGTCTTGAAATGCACCTTACATAGTACGTTATAGTCTATGTTATAGTTATGGCTGATATCACAGATTCAAATACAAGATGTTGACATGTTGCAAATTCTCGTACTGAAGAGAGAGTCAAAAGCCAAGTTTGCTCTTCACTCTCCTTGTCCATGCCGGATACACTGCTGCAGTAGTGACCAACTTTCAGTTCCCCATACAAATATTATATTTTGTTATCACAATGTTGTGAAAAGAAATTCCAACATAGTGAACAAATAAACGAATAAATAACAATGGCCATGATTAATTAAAGTCACAGGCAATGGAGTTTTCAATGGCATATTTGACAGTTGGATTATTATCATATTTATTTGATTCATTAGCATCAAATTTTTCGTTATGTGAAATCATACTATTATTTAACAATTAGATTATGGGCTTGAGATTTCTATCACGCGACAGAAATCAAGAGCAAATAATCTAATTGGTTTAGTATAAATCTACTAGACATTCAAAACTTAACAACAAATACTCTTCATAGACACTTAAAAAATGCAAAGAAGCGACCGCCATTAGGCTACTTACTCTACTTACTTTTTACAACAGAATAGATAATGAGTAGCGTCGCCAATAATAAAACAGCATTCATAATAGAATGCTAGTAGAGTTATACTAATAGGCAATAGCATACATACAACCAGTATGAGCTGAAGTTTTAATAGAAGCTTGATATAAGTTTCTGGTTTTAGGGTACAGAGTATATATTACTAAGATTTATAGAACTTAATGGCAGTGTGTAAGATAGTGCAATTTCTTCCAGTGTACAATCATAAACCGCAAAAATAATTAAATCGGTTGCTTTGGTAACAAGATATGATGTCATAATTAGCATGTTGAGGTCAAGTTATTTTTGAATAAAAATGCATGTTTTCCACCTTTTTTCGCTGACAAAAGCAGCAAAATGTTTAATTATATTTTACATCTCTAGCAATTAATAATAACATATTTGCAATTTCCACATTTTTCCAATACATTTGAATTTCACTGAAATCCAAGATGGCTGCCATTTTGGATGATGTCATGGACCCCCAGCAGTGCCATAACCCATAATATTTATGCATTTAAGTGCACCTGATTGACACATGCATAACATTAATTATAGCTATATAGCTATATAGCTATCCAAAAACAAAAAGCTGTAATTGGACACTGACATGAACTTACACCATTTATGTACAAATTGGTCACCAAATAACCAGATGTCAAGTTACATGTACAATTGAGAATTTTGATATGATTACTTTATATGCAATTGGATTTCTTATGCAATAATTGCAATAATGGATCTCAAATTGGCCGAGCACATAGCATGAGGATAATTTAAAAATTCCAAGCACAACGTCAATTTACTGACAGTTAATTCTATCAAATATTTTATAATAAACTTCCGAGAATAACCTTTCTATGTGGTTTGTTACCCTAAATGCCAGGGATATTGAAACTACTGGAGAAACAGCAAAAGACGTACAGCCCATGTATTTGCAGCTGATTCACAATGTGTGCAACATAGGTGTTCAAGTTCAAAGTCCAACATTTTAAACCAGTTATAGAGACCACTATAGCTTAAAATCAACATAGTTCCACTTAACCTTTTGATTGTTATAATAATTTGTTAGTGTACAATAATTTTTATCTTAGGAAAGTAACATGTCCAGCAATGGAAGGACACCATTGTTACATGCAGAAGAAAACTCACTTGACAGAGAGGAGGATAATGCAGGCAACATCCATGTGAATTATCTTGTCAATTCATCATTGAGCCGGTCATTTTCAGCAGAATCAGGCCAATTTGGAGATGGAGCAGTAATATCCTACCATGACCTGTGTTACTCAGTCAGAACTAAAGTGAGGGGAGTTCAAATGGAAAAGCAAATCATCAAAAATCTCAGGTGCGATCTCAGACTCAGAGTGTTAATTACCAGCTTATAAATTATAGATATGATAAATAAAGTATTGTTTGTATGGGAAATTACAGAATTTAGTAGGAAAACACTGTCAGTGTTAGTATGACTTTTGTTTCTTTTTGTCTCAGATTGTGGTTACCATAATAAATATGAGAAAAAGGAAAATATAAATGAAACTGGTTTGAAAAATTGCAAAAATCAAAGAATCCCGCAATATTCTTTGCTTGAGGATTCCCACAAAACAAATCGTGATTCTGCTATATTTTGCACTGTGTTGTGGGCGGCACGGTGGTCTAGTGGTTAGCGCGTCGGACTTTCAACCTGAAGGTCGGTGGTTCGAGCCTGGTCTCTGCCGTCCTGTTGTTTCCTTAGACAAGAAACTTTACTCCACACTGTCTCTCTCCACCCAGGTGTATAAATGGGTACCGGCGACAAAATGCTGGGGGTAACCCTGCGATGGACTAGCATCCCATCCAGGGGGGAGTAGCAATATTCCTAGTTGCTTATGCTACAGAAACCGGGTTAAGCTCCGGCCGTGTGGGCCATCGTGGCCCGAGTGCGACTTTTTTTTTTGTAATTGTTTGCTTAGTGTTACTATTAAATTCCTTAAATACAGCTGCATTAGCAATTGCAACAGCAATCTATAACTCCCATGCAACTGGCTCGTGCCACAACAATGTTAGTCATGGCTGTCGTAACATGATCACACTTGTTTGCAGTATGACCAAGTGATGACAGTTATGACTTACGTTCCAGATCATGCTCAGAGTCAAATAAAAGTTGTCCTAATTAAGGAAGACTTAACAAACTATTTTTAATGTCTATTATATTTAAAATAATTATGTGGATTATATCGAGGGATCATATATAGGACGCTGTCTCTTTTGTCGGGCCATGGGTTTTAGAAGTTTTCTGACAATAAGTTGTTGTTAGTGGCACCTCCCTCATTTCACCTGTGCATCCTTACAAAAGAGACTGGGGGATGGGACAGGGAGGGGGTAGGGAAAAAAGTATGCATTAATATTTACTTGAACTGTGCATTACAATAAATCATTAATCTCCTCTTTTGTAAACAAAACTCGGTTTTCTTAGTGGTATTTTACCAGCACCCCTTACATAGTTTGGGTTTCTTACCTTAGTAAAATTTTAGTAATTAGTAGCTAGTATGACTGTAAATAGAGCAGTTTTCAATTGAGTGTCGAAAGTAATTACACAATTGCTTTGGTTTTGCATTGCTACGCTTTGTGATTGGCTAAAAAATCTCGCGCCACTTTCTCAACCAATCAAAAGTAAAACCAAAACCAATCGTGACTTGATCGCATGCGATTTCCCGCTCTTGGCACCGCGACATGTAATTGTTTCGAGCTCTGATTGGTTTAATGGATTGTTTACGACTGCTGTGATTGGTAAGAGTAATTACTTTGGTTTTGGTTTTATGACACTCAATTGAAAACTGCTTAATATATATAAATTATATATACTTTTTAGTTGTAGTCTACTTGTGTCCCCACATTAGTATGGATTTTATCCCAAACTAGAAGGTTTTTGACATGTAAATAAAGAGTTTTAATTATGTTCCAGAAAATATCCATACCCCTCCCATGGAAGTTTCTTTTTGGTTTGGACCCTAACCCCCACCCCCACCCCTGTGGAAATTCCAATTTAGCTTCACATTTTCCTTTAAAAACTTTGGGTTTTCAGATCCCCCCTCTTCCCTCACCCCATCCACCCCCCACCTCCCTCCAAATGTCCAATAACATTCCAAGGGGGAGGTATGGATTTTTCTTGAACAACATATTGCACATCAATGCATTAAATTAAGAATGTTCCATATCATTAAAAAAGGGTCTCAGATGAACACCTATAAAAGCTCTTGTCGAGGTTTAATAGATAAATAGATAGATAACTTTATTTATACATGGTATTTCCATCAGATTTTCCATCAGATTCCATCAAATTTGGCATGAACCTGTTGCTTGTTTAAGAATATTTTTTGCTTGAGGATTCCTACCAAACGAATCTTGATTCAGCTATATATTAAATATGGCATGCATGATAGCATGCAACAGCATTCTACATTTAAAAATGGATGAGTACTGTAAGCACCGGTGTATAAGCCGCACTTTTTTGCCCAAAATTTTTGCTCAGAATCGAGGGTGCGGCTTATCTACGGGAACATCTGCGAAAGGTTATCATACTTTCTGGTGATATATAACGTTGCCCAGACTTCTTGAGCCTCAAAATTAAGATTTATTTATTAGAGGTGTATGATGTGGAACAAAAATTCTTTAAATTCCAATCACAGCAGAGCATCGTGCTTCATAAGGTGAGGCATAACCAGTCGACCCCATCGCCTGAAGAAGACTAGCAGTATGCAGTCGAAACGTCGCGATCCACATCGGAAGTGACTACATCGTGAGACAAACGAAAAATACTTCTTTACTAAAAATTCTTTAATTTTAGTCACTTCATTGTATATAAACCAGGTCTCCCTGTGGTTGACTAGCATCCCATCCAGGGAGTCAGTAGCAATACTCCTGGTTGCTTCATGCTACATAAACTGGGTTAATTAAGCTCCAGCTGTGTGGGTCACCTGTGGCACTTGTGTGACTTTACCAGTTAACCTTAATCTTCCAAAAATTCTTCCCAGTAGTTTTACTGTACTTTGGGATTCCAAGAACCAATTTAATTTGTTGTTTTATATAATTTATTGTTTTAAGCGGCATCATGGAGCCAGGACTGAATGCCATACTTGGACCAACTGGAAGTGGTAAAACAACGTAAGTTAATGCAGTTTGTTCTAAGCAGTATTACAATGTTCAGGGGCCCAGTACCAGAGTAAGTTCGGACAGGTGACTTGAGAAATGGAGTAGAGACAACACATAAAAGAAATTGCTACAAGAAAACCTTAGTCTAGCAAATACTATCAGTGAAAATTAAGACCAATCTAGGTGTGCTTATCATTTGCCTGAACTAGACTACGACCAGTCTCTCTTTTCCAGCTTAGTCCGTCGAGCGAGAAATGAAAAAACATGAGCGAATGGGTAATACTCTTTTCCCGCGTGCCTGCCTCGCCCCCAGTTTCACGCGACCATTACCCATTCGCTCATGTTTTTTCGTTTCTCGCTCGACGGACTAAGCTGGAAAAGAGAGACTGCTCGTAGTCTAGCCTGAACTGGCCGGTCGGACCACTCTATTTGTAACTACAGTCAAATCCCTATTAAGCGGCCACCTCCTTTTAAGTTGCCAGTTATCAAAGTCCCGAATTTATTGTCAGTTAAATGCTGTAAATAAACCCCATTAACGACCACCCCTAATAAGTAACCATGGCCATATTTTGGCAGTCCAGATGAGGGTTTTCCTATTTTTTTTTTTACCCCTATTAATAAGCAGCCACCAAAAATCTAATAGACATAGTCTGGCCTTGTTTTAAACAACCTGGGCCGGGTTGTTCAAAGTGCGGTTAAGCTAAACCTGGGTTAGCATCAATGTTGATTCCAGTTAAATAATTAATTGATGGAGATTTTTCCAAAGTATTTTTGCCCTTTAGTGGCAATAGTTGTTGTGAGTTGGAAAAAAATCAATGAAAATAATTAACATGCAGTCATGGAAATTTTCAATTACCATGAATGAAAATCGTCAATGTTATTCAACATCACTAGTTTGACTTTATTGGTTGGCTGTTGACTTTCAGTAACAATCAATCAATAAATGGCGTCTGAAAACCAATCCATTTGTCAGGCCAAGATTGATTGGTGAGCAGACTGAGATGGACAGTCATCTACAGCATGTCACTATCACAATGAATATTTTAATTATTTTAATATTTTAGGCTCCTTGACATCCTTGCTGGGCGTAAAGATCGCGAGCATTTGTCTGGTCATGTGCTTGTTAATGGACTCAGGCAGCCCAACAATTTCAAATGCATCACAGGTTATGTTGTACAGGTATGTCTTAACAAGGAACAGGAAATATTTTCTCTAGCTAACTGTACTGCTAATCATAATGTCATAATCACCGTTATTAGCAGCCCTGAACGTAGGACAGTTGCACCTTAATGGGTTCCCATACTCATGGTGTCATGCATCTCACAAAGAAACTCTCATCCTTTGTTTATCAAAACATTAAACCAATATGACGTTGAACCCAAAATTGCTTTTTTTTTTAGCGAAAGGCTTTCATAGATATGATAAAGAGTGAAATTGATGTTCCTTGTGGTATAGTGCCTGGAGGGGGGGGGGGGGGGGGGGGGACTCCCCTACACATTAAAAGCTAAATAGGTATTTCCCGCCCTAAAGGGTATGGCTTATGTGCCATTTTTGTCTAAAAAAGGGGTACAGATTTTGATAATTTTGGTCAGAAATTGTGTCTAATTTTTAAGGGCACCAGGAGAGCATATATAACCGTATTTCTCTTTACAGTCTTACAATATGATACCAAACAAGGTCTGAAAACGAGTATGGATTTTAGAGGTCAGGCGTCCGTTTTTCAAAACTCCCGAAGACATTTTGGGCTCGAAAGCTGTTTTTTAAATTCAGTTTCTTATGAATGATGTTGAAGTTTTTAGCGAGGAAATCAGCCCAACTTGTACAGTAAACGTGAGATCTTATTGCTTAGCTTTCAAAAGCAACAAAATTTGGATATTTGTTGGAAAACATTTTGCACATAAGATAGCTTTTCACACAAGAAAAGTTTTCGGGAGCTTCGGGAAACGCGTGCCAGGTTTGAAAACAGGTATGGAAAATGACATAATTTGGTCTGAAATAGGGTCAGGATTTGGTGAACGGGGTGGAACACCACCACCAAAAATTCCAAGGAGTACTCCCCCAACCCACCCCTATGGGTAGAATGCTTTACCTATCAGCCATCAGGCCAGCTCCCCTGCAGTTGCCTTGATAGCTAAAGGAAGCTCAGGAACATTCAAAGCCCCTAAATCCGGTTTTATCTACTGAGTTGATGAGGTTTATTACGCTCTGTAAAGAGACTTTTTAAGTGCTAGCCCTTTATTCATCGGAGTGAATCATTTGTTCTGATGAAGGGCGAGCCATCGAAATGTCAGCTTCTAAATCGCTTTACGACAGCCAATTCACCTTATCAGCTCAGTCGAAAAAAGCAAATATTCATGTTTCGCTCCCAGGCCTGTACAAAAACGACTCACTGATACAGCCTGTCAAAAAAATGTTACGATCGGTACAGTCTGACAAATTGTAGTATATACTGAAACAGTGGACAGTTGGCACACCCTGATTGTCTACTGAAACTCGGGATAGCAAGTGCTATTCACCTCCAAACAAATTTCGGTCATTTGCACGCGAAAATTGTAATCGTTGACAAGAACATATGAGTTAAAATCATCATGTTTTCATGCTATATTGTCTCACTGTTTTAGGATGTACTAAAACAACTATTCATCTCAGTGTCGGTGGCCAATGGTGATATTTACCTCGCTGCTTCACGGCTCTGTACATTTCCACCACTGGTCACCTGCACTTCGGTGAATAGTTGTATAGTGGTAGTCAGTCCGTTTAAAGTCCGCAAATTTATTGTATACCATTAAGGGGACTTCTCTTGTTGCATCCTGAGTGTGGGATAAAACGGTTTGACGATCTGTACGGTTTGTACAGACCGCATGAGCAGAAGTTGGTCCGTTGACGGTCAGATCATGAATTGAAGTGGACTTCAATTTTTTTCATGTTACATTCTGAGTGTGCAGTGAAACGTTTTGAGGAGAGATTTTTCTTCTCGTTGTAGGAAGATGTTGTCATGGGAACCTTAACTGTCCGGGAGAACTTGCATTTCTCTGCATCCTTGAGACTTCCTGGTAAACTGAGTAGACAAGAAAGGAAAGAGAAAGTTGAGGCCACTCTGAGTGATCTGGGCTTATATCATGTGGCCGAGTCAAAGGTAGGTACTGCGTGGAAACTATGTAGTATTTATGGGAAAAAGAACAAATCTGAGGCCCTGATAGAAATCGACCCATGTTACATGCATTGGATGTGCTGAGATGGGACATGATGAAATAATCATTTCTCGGCCGAGTTGCCGCAGTTATAACCGCAGTATACATAACATTGTATTATTTCTTTTGTCCCAAGTAGTGGTAGTTTGTCGGTGTTGCGGATGGTGTGATCACCAAATGACGTAAAACAAAAGATTCAAAAGACACTGAACAGTACCCACACCACAACACAAAAGCTAACCAACAATGGCTTCCGCAACACCAAGAAACACCCCAAGTAGTAGAATTTCGAAATTCATATACAGTCATCTACCACCTTAATGGCTTTCCGTGGTTGCGGACAGCAGCAAATTCCTGGCAATAACTTCAGCTGTAATTCTCTCTCTCTCTATTATGGACACTAAATTGTGTGGTACCATTCTAACAGGGTTGACTGTGAATCAAATAATCCGGCCACTTTCACACTCGTAACTTATGACAATGATATTTAAAGTACAAGAGAGATGCCACCGACCCTTTTCTGCCCTTTATATATTTTATATTTATTTACACAAGAAGGTTTTTTTTTCCATTTCCCAGAAAACCATTTAGTCATATCGTTCGTTGTTTGTACTTTTTGCCCAACAATGCTTTCAACTCAGATGTTATTTGACCTTATAATGATAATGTTACAGGTTGGAAACGAGTTCATCCGGGGTATTTCAGGAGGAGAACGCAAGCGCACTAACATTGGTATGGAGCTGATAATGTCGCCATCTGTTCTGTTTCTTGACGAACCAACCACAGGATTGGACGCTTCTACGGCAGTGTCTGTGATTCAGCTCCTTCAGGGGTAGGTGAAAACGCAATTGCAATGAGGCCCCGTTAGGGATTATCAAGAAATAACAGGGGATACGAGATACCTCTGGAGAAAATAACAGGGATGTGGGATATTGGGAAAAGAAAATCTGTTACATGTATGTATAAGTGATCACCAAATTTATGATACATGAATATAATCTCGTTCCCAGAAATGTTTTCTCTCGAGGAGAGTGAGAATGTCTGGGTGCAAGATTAACATGAATATGCAGGTAATGGTCGATAATGGATATGGGATATTTAGACCAAAAATAGATGAAATACTAGATATGAAGGTCCCCATATATTAGTTCACCTCTGTAGACATAATTTGTTGGAACTTTTTGCTTAAGGTCACAATTCGCCAACCTGTGTGCATGGCTCCCCAATGTTAAGTCAAACAGTTTTGAGTGTCGCTTGTCATAATTACTATCAACAAGATGGTTGCTCTCAGTGTTGGATTACCTTAGTACGACCACACACATAGGACTGCATTGAAAGCGTTGTGTGACAACCAATTTAGGAAGTCACGCGACACTTCTCCTCATATAGGAGACTATTGGTCGTGACGGGAATGATCATGTCATGTTTGTATTTTTTATAGGCTTGGTCGGCGTGGCAAAACAGTTATCATGTCGATTCATCAGCCGCGTTATTCCATCTTCAAAACGTTTGACACCATTTCACTGTTGTCTGTTGGTGAGTTTGTGTACCAGGGCCCCGCGGATGAAGCAATCAAGTACTTTGAGGAGATAGGTAATGTTTCGTCTCCAATAATATAACTGTTTCCTGTCCTACAAACTTGTGTCATTTTCAGTGCAATCCATCAAATGTTCACAGCTATTTTTATGTCATTTCTAAGAAACCCAACATATTTATGGTTATTGAGTGTCGAAAGAACCCCCCCCCCCCCTCCGGGCCAACCCCAGGGCTTTAGCATTTTGCCTGAAATTGTCCATGGCTACAGACAAAAAAGAAGGGCAATTCTTCGAATCTAGGCCCATCGAACATTGTTTGAAGGCAAAATGAGGGAAAGTTTTCCCATCTTAGTTGATAAACTCCGAACGGAAAATGAAGCAAGGATTCTTCGACGTAAAAATCACGTTGAAAACACGGGGATGTCACATACACTAGGGTACACTAAGGGTGGGGTAATCTCCTGTTCGTGTTTGCTTGCGTTCCTTTATTGTGGAAAACCTTTCTCGGCCAATCAAAAGTAAAGCCAAAACCGTTCGTAGCTTGCTTGCACACATTTTCCCGCGTCTGCTGCCCGCTAAAGTATTTGCTTTCAGTTCGGATTGTTTCATCGGATGGACTTTGTGTGTTGTGATTCTTTCATGACACTCAACTGAAAAGCCCTGTGCAGCAGTAAGCACTGAAGAAACATGAAATGGCTGAGCCGATTTGGTGTTTTCTCAGTTTTGTTACAGTGTAAGATGTTCAAAGTACTCCAAAACAAAACGGGATTTAAGAACTCATATGCATGACTACAACAACAACAACGTTTATTCATACTGTAAAATTACAAAGATGTATACATAATATATAACTACTTCTTTATCAGTTTCTTATTTTTCAGTTCAACTTTATATCTTTGTTTATTCCAATGTAAACCTGGGGTATTTTAATGATAGTCTCTCGTTATTGCATGCATTAACTGCATCTCTTTATGACTAGAGTTGTAGATCTTTTTTCTCTTTAGTGCAGTAATAAACGTTTATGATTTCTTTGTATTTGAAGGATTTGTGTGTGAGGCGCATAATAATCCAGCGGATTTCTTCATGGATGTTATATTTGAATGTGAAGCCGCTCATCGTCATACGCTCAGTGACAGTTCAGGTAGTATGACTCCTTCCCAGTAACCTCTCATCAAAATACGCCGACTGACAGTTCGGGTGATATGACCCTCTCCCAGTCCCTTCTCGCAGGCATACAACTGAGTAAAGTCTCGGTAATATGTCTCGCTCTCAGTCGCCCAGTCCCCTCCCACTGTTAGTTGTAGTGGTTAGATCAGTCGTCGTTGATTGCAGCAGCTCTATTCACGACTGTAAAAAGATAATCCCAAAAGAACAAGCGCCAGATTAATGCAATCTTTATATAGTAGGACTTCATTTTATTAATCCCACCCCAGGATTGTATTTAACCTAAAATGTAACGCAATAGAGCAGTTTTCAATTGAGTGTCGAAGGTAATTGCGCAATTGCTTTGGTTTTGCATTGCTACGCTTTGTGATTGGCTAAAAAATCTCGCGCCACTTTTTCAACCAATCAGAAGTAAAACCAAAACCAATCGTGACTTGCTCGCACGCGTTTTCCCGCGCTTGGCGCCCGCTACATGTATTTGCTTCGAGCTCTGATTGGTTCATTGGATTGTCTACGACTGTTGTGATTGGTCAGAGTGATTACTTTGGTTTTGGTTTTACGACACTCAATTTTTAGCCAATTTCTGAAATACCGAGGAAATGAGCTACTCGCCATGCTAACCTCTTCCACTCGTGCGTATGTTATAAAGCAGAATCAGGGTTAGGGAGTTAGGGGAGCATACAAAAGTTTGCGTGAGTCCATAAGCGTTGCTAGTTGTTTTAGTGGTCTATCAAGCCATATATTTACTTTACAGATATTCTAGAGATAGTCTATAATTCTTTGTACAATTGGCCAAGAAACGTTAGCTGACGTTATAACCTTGTTATAAAGGGGGAAACGCACTTACTATTTGCTAAGAAATACTTGTATCTTCAACGGCAAATCCAAAGGACATTTTTCTAACGAAAATGGAGCAATTTTCACTGATGATGTGTATCTCAATACTCACTGTAAAACGGTGCGCGTGGAGCAACATGTCACAAGTCCAGCCAAAGGTTTGAATCAGGTTGCATCAAATCTTTCAAGTATGAATAATTTCCATTTGCGTCAATAGGATGTCTTCCGTGTTTTAACATGAAAATAATTATGCAAGTCATTTAACCTTTTGACTACCAATTACAAGAACACCTAGAAGCTCAAAAAATTCCATATTTCTAGTTATAGTCGTTATAAACTATCGAAAAACTAACACTATGATCTGTTTGTGAGCTTTCATTTCTGTTTATGAGCTTTCATTTCAAATGTCACACTCAATCGTAGAATTTCATTCTCAAACTGTAAAGTTAGAACTACATATTACTAAGTTAATGTCCGGTGAATGGTACATATATGTACCTCTTTTCAGTTGCGCATACTTTTTTCAATCGTATCGTTGGAATGTTACTTACTCAATCGCGTGACTTTCTTATGTTTCGTTTATTTTTCTAAAACTATACTGTACTAAGCAGGTTTTGCAAACGAAGTTGAGAAAAGACTACGAGTAGTCCCTTTTTTCTTTCAGGGACAGTCGAGCGGCCAATCACGCGAGCGAGCGAGCGAGCGAGAAAACGCGTGCGTGAGAACAGTCGAGCGGGAAATGCGTCTCCTCGCGCAGGCGATTTTCGCGTGCGCTCGCGTGATTGCCCGCTCGACTATCCCCGTGAGAAAAGAGGGACTTCTCATAGTATAAGTAGAAAAGTAATCATATAACATGTTATTTTATAGAGACCACCGTACTGTCAATGGAAGAGGGGCATAACTCACTGAAACCTTATCTGGCTGAACTGTACAGGAATTCACAATATGCCAGGATTATTGAACAGATAACACAACCAATTCTGGAAGAATTCTCAACCAGCCTTCATTCAGTGGGATTTCCTAAAGAGAAGGAAATAACGTATTCTACTTCCTTCTGTAGTCAGGTACGATGTTTTGTTTCAGTTTCTGTTGCTTTGTTGTTGTTTTTGTTTACAGAATTGTTTCTGCTGCAAGTCTTTTATTTATCACGCTAGGGTGCTTACCACTTAACACAAAAATTACCATACAAAAATGACGGGGGTGCTAACTGATACCAGAATGATGAGAATCTCATGTGATTGGCATGGCTCAAATGGATTTTCTCCCCTAAAAGGTATCAATTTTGAGCTCGATACCCTAAAAGTTACCGGGATAATTCTAACGGTGGTCATTTCAGATTTTATTATCCTAAGCGTTACCAATCTTGTATTGGAATCCTCCCTAGGGTATACAAATTACCGACCTGTAGTCAGCTCTATATGTGTCTTTATCATAGCCAGTAATGCATTCTTGCAGTGTTTTTCATTCAGCTAGCAAAACGTCCGTTGTTATAAAGAGAAGTCCAGTGTTACTGTTTCAGTTTTTATCTAAGTACATTGAAGCAAAACAAAATCTATACACCTGGCGAAGAAGGTGAAGATTCTAAAGGCCCGGCCAAACGAACGCAACATTTCAACGCAACATCTTGCAACATTGTTGGATCGTGTTGTGAAGGAGCTGGCCAAACGCGCGCAACATGTTGCAACATGTTAGATGGTGTGGGATCAAGTTTGAAAATGGTCAAATTTAATCCAACACCATCCAACAACAGGGTGGCCAAATGCGTGTTAACACGTTGCGCGCAACAATGTCGCAAGATGTTGCGTTCGTTTGGCCGGGCCTTAAAGATTGAAAAAAAAAAAGAAAAGGATCGTCTGGCGCTGTGAATTTGTGAAAGTGTACGTCGCCTTTACAGTCGTCGGCAAATATGGTGGGCGATAAAGATACCACGATAAAAGGACGTCTATCGCGCTTCGGAGATATTAGCTCTTTAATAGTGGGTTGTTTGGCGTGTTCCTCTGCAACTTTTATATCATCTTCATACTTTCCTACCATTTTATTCTAATGTGCGAGATAAGAGGTGTTAATTTGAACCACGGGAAGCCACACTTTGCTCGAGACAGTGGGCGTGTCGAGATAACCGAGTTCCACATAGCCGATAGTAAATGCGGACTGAAAAACAGTAAGTTATACCAAGGAAAACGGTTTTTTTTTCCCGCGCTTGGCGCCGGCTACATGTATTTGGTTCGCGTTGTGATTGGTTCATTTGATTGTATGCGTCTGTTGTGATTGGCTGGAGAGTTGCTAGAGTGACTGCTTTGGTTTTACGACACTTAAGTGAAAACAGGTCTAATGCAAATGAAGTTACGGAGTTTACACCTTGTCTTCAAGGACTCCAGCGCAAACGATTCCGCTTCTATCAAGCGTATTTTTTCTCTTGCAATTCAAAGACAAGTGCGACCATATCTCAGTACAAAAGTAATATAATAAAAACATGGAGTGTAGTTCTAACTTTTGAGTCTGTCGACAAAATCCCATGGTGTGACCATTCAAATTAAACCCCTTTGGCATTACTTTTGCATGGTGCCATTTGTTTTTCAATATTTTACAAAATGAAATTAGGGATTTTTCTTGAATGCTGCACGTGCGTTAAAACGTTAACTTAATCGACACTTAATCAAAACAAGCGTTTTGCACGTTGCACGTGCGTTAAAATGTTTAATTAGCAAAACAACCCTTTTGTATGTTGCACGTGTGTTAAAATGTTCATTTAGCAAAACAACAGTCCTACACGCGCGTAACAACTGAGTTTCGGTACACATGTTTGCCGAAAGATTCTCAGGTAACAGTTTTTTTTTTATATTAAGGATTCATTAGTTAGATGCTTTCCGTTCCCGCGGCACTCACTATACAACTTCTCTTTGGCGTATACTTGTGCAAACCAGTTATTCAGTTCTCGATAATAACTTGTTTGAATATGTTTTTTGTTTCTTAGCTATTTACCGTGTCTGGACGAGCGGTAAAAAATATCCTGAGAAATCCTCAGACTTCGGTTGTACAGGTGAGATACCGTAATGGTTCGAATTAGTGCCCACCTTCCAATAAGCGTCCCCCCCCCCCTCCCCCCACCTTGAGCGTCGTTTTGTTACTAAGCGCCCCCTTTCTATCCCCTTTCTTATAAGCGTATGGTTCCTGTAGCCTGTTAAGTTTATTTGCCAAAATAATAATTTTGGTAAAAAATATGCACAGGGATACTATCCACTATTTGCTTCAAAGCAAGCATGTCGGATACACGATAGAAGTGTGCATCAGTAGAACTTGCTATCAGAATGAGCTCCTCAATTCTGGATATCCTGTGACCAACAGCCACTACAAACACTTCCGGTCCCTCTGTTTGTAACTGTATGGCCGTCCATATGATTCTTTGAAGCCTTTCTGTGTCATTCAGCTTCCGTTCATTTGGCCCGTCAGTCACCAGTAAAACACGCTTTCGGCTTCCGGCACGAACTCCTGAGTCACGGGTCAGTTGAAGCAAGTTTTGTGTCTTTTTCAAAGAATCCAGGATGTTTTTCTTGCCTCCTTGATATTGTATTCGACCAATGCTTTCAACAGCGGCCTGGTAACAAGAAAACCAAGGGTTTCTTTTTGTCATAGGGCGAAGTATTGTCAATATAAGAAAACATTTCCGATGTAACAATAGCAATCGCAACCAATCAAAGCGAAGAACTAACGAAATAGGAATATTCCATCTAATATTCCCTTTAATTAAAGACTGAATTTCAGCTAAAGAGTAGGCTATCAAGATTTTAGAATTTATCTTGCCACTTCAAACTATTTCAGCAGTCTAAAGGGGTCGCTACCAGAGCCAAAGCTTGACTCACGCGATGTAGAACTAAAAAAGTTGGGTCTGTAGAGGACGTCCTAAGGTGTGACCATTCAAATGAAAGCTACTGAGCAGTACTTTCCTGTGGTACTGTTTATTATGCTGTACAAGGTGGTTCTAACTTTTGAGTCTGTGGATGAAATCCTAAAGTGTGACCATTCAAATGAAAGCTACTGAGCAGTACTTTCCTGTGGTGCTGTTTATTTTGCTGTACAAGGTGGTTCTAACTTTTGAGTCTGTGGATGAAATCGTAAAGTGTGACCATTTAAATGAAAGCTATTGAGCAGTACTTTCCTGTGGTACTGTTTATTATGCTGTACAAGGTGGTTCTAACTTTTGAGTCTGTGGATGAAATCCTAAAGTGTGACCATTCAAATGAAAGCTACTAAGCAGTACTTTCCTGTGGTACTGTTTATTATGCTGTACAAGGTGGTTCTAACTTTTGAGTCTGTGGATGAAATCCTAAAGTGTGACCATTCAAATGAACGCTATTGAGCAGTACTTTCCTGTGGTACTGTTTATTATGCTGTACAAGGTGGTTCTAACGTTTGGGTCTGTGTATGAAATCCTAAAGTGTGACCATTAAGATGAAAGCTTTAGAGAAGTACTAATATAGTGGCAATTTGTTTCGCAAAATGAAATTTGGCGTTCTTGAATTTTGATTGTGGCTGATCTTTAGGTGTTGTTACACGAGGCAATGTTTTTTTTTAATTATTGTGACTTGCAACGCAACGCTGGCGAAAGTAGAGAATTGTTGAATATTTTCTGCAAGGTGCAACGCAAACTTTTCGTTGCTAGAGAAGTTGGGAAGAAGAGTCTTGTCACGCAACGGCTATCTTCAGTGTTTAGTTACAAGTTGTAAAACAATTGTCCTGTGTAACGGCTTCTTTAAGGTGAAGTAATACAGGCAACAAAATCGTGCAACTTGTGGCGCAACAATATTGCGTTGCAGGTCGCAGCCCTGATGTTGCGTTTATTACCACCTACGCCGGCAACAAATTTCACGTAGCAAAATGTAAAAGAGACGTCTACTTCCTGAAACATGAAAATTTGTTGCGTTCGTAGGTGATAATACGCGCAACATCAGGGCTGTGACCTGCAGTTGCGCTACAAGTTGCACGATTTTAGCGTCACGTAAATGGTGTACTGCTCTAATTGATAAGTTGAAAGGTCGTGATGTATTTGTCTATAACAATCCAAAACAGTAAGGATAGCTCATGTGTTGATATTAGGTCACACTAATGTTACCTTAGAAGAATTAAAACTGAAGCTGACGGACGCATTTGTGCTGACTGTAACTGCAGCAAACATCGTGTCGGGGTCAAACCTCATTACCAGACCCTGCGCTACGACCACGCTGAGATTGAAATCAGGCTCAGAAATGGACTCGGATGAGTCGAGTACAAACACGACGTCGTAATATGGTGTATATCGCTTTCCTCTCGAGTTATCCGGACGATCAAGGAAGTATTTCATCAATTTGTTCCTTGTTTCTTGCATTGGTGGGATGCTCTGAAAACCTTCAACGAGAAGAACGTTATTTACGCATAGTCTGTCAATCGTACAAATAAATCTGGGGGGGGGGGGGGAGCTTCCATATAAAAATTACGGAAGTGTTCGTCGTTGTCGCGCGCAAGTTGCATCTTCAAATCGCGTGTGTAAGCTAGCAGCGATTTCGGTGCAATTTGGGAGCGATTTGTCGTGCGATGTCGCAGAGGTTTTAAACATGTTCGAGACCTATAAAAGTTGCATTGGAGAGCGCGACAAAAATTGCATCAAAAATCGCATGTGTAAAGGGGCCTTTAGCCTACAGCCTAACGTACGACTTATTGACCAATGTTGACAAATGTTTCTAAGCGTTTAGACGTTTATTGGTAAACAGCCTAGTGATTGGTTATGCAATGCGACCTGAGCTCAACCCTATGAACAAAGATCTCTTCAGATCACTCATCGGTATTCGGCAATGAGTGATCGGTATCATTTATCAAGTGAAAATAAGTGTTTATAATATAATATTTTAATTGCTTTCAAAATTCCTAGAGAGTATTTAGATTTAAAAGTGGCGAGGAGATGCGAATACTTATTTCCCGACACCTTGCACGTCCTCGGGTATTTATTCAGTTGATTTCGTTGGTTTCTATAGTTTGCTCTTATACAAACGTATCCATTTTTTAGAACAAAATATGTGAATTTCTAACCCTTAGAATGCTCCCTTTTTGACGCCAAAATGACAAAAAATGTATACTCTATTCCAGACTGGAAGACAGACTTATCAACTATCAGAACAAAAGTGTCAAAATCTACACCCATTTTCATGCCTTTTCAGGCGGAAACGGCTAAAAATCCTTACTTTCTGGGGTCTCACAAACCTATATAGCTTACTGAAAGCCTTGTACTGGAGAACCCCCCCCCCCCCCCGCCGCACATTTAGCGGTAGGTTATTTAAACTGTCAGATCAACAAGAAACTCACGTACGTGTCAACACAGAACTCCAAAGTGAAGTGTACGTCAGCTTGATTTTTTGTGAGTATACTTACTTTCATATATGTTCTCTGTTGTCTCCCAAAATATCGCTTGACAATAACACGCTACAGTTAGGAATGTAAAAACCGCCACACAACTCACTGAGGTCCTCATTGTTTAACGCGCTACTGTTACCAGTTATCTTCAGTAACTAAGAACTTATGGTCAAATGGGGGTTGAAAATAAGCGCTGTTTCTTCTGTTTGGTTTGTGTTTTTTAGAAGTTGACAGTTTTCAGTGCGACACTAGGGTACAACGTAACATTCCTTAGCTTTTTAGAGTTCCGGGTCGATCACAAGAGATAAAATGAAGCTTTTTTATCGTATTAACACGTCACTTGAAAGGTGAAAAGCTCCCCCCTGGAGGGGTGTGGTGAAAGAAACGAAAATACCAGTAGGACATCACCCGCTATTTTAGGACTCTGTCTAGGACAAAGGAACCATAACTGGAACCATACCCTGTTTAGGACAGACTCACGTTAAAGCTAAAAACCATACCCTGTCTGACGGCACGTCCTCGTATAGGTCATATGAGGGAGAATCCCCCCCCGGGGGGGACGCCCATAGCATTTTTGTGTGTGTGGTTGTCGGTTTTATTTTGAGGGTTAGAAGAGAAATTATATCACAATCGCTAACAAAAGTTTCTCAGATGTCACCGCCTACCGATGCGTAAAGAATGTGAAAATATATTGCTTCGTGAGATCGGATATGACTGAATTGGTGAGGTCAGAGGCTAAACATTTTTAGAGTTTTCAACTGCACGCATGAAAGCAAATTTTCATTATCAGCTAGGCCCTGTTTTGATTAACCGCGCGTGTAATGCAACTAATCCAAATTTGTCGATCGTATTATGATTATGCCAGCGCAGTGAGATTTATGCATGGAATTATGACCTCGCATGTCCAAAATCGTAAACGAAATCGCACGGAATATTGCCAGATCACCGATGAGGTCGTAGACGAAGACAAGACGACAAGTAGTCCCTCTTTTCTCTCAGGGATAGTCGAGCGGGCAATCACGACGCGATTTTCACTCGTGCTCGTGTAATTACCCACTAGGCTATCCCTGAGTAGACTGCTTGTAGTCTAATCCTTGAGGGAAAAGAGGGATTACTGGCAGTCTAGTCGTAGGCCGAGTTGGCTAAAATCAGGGGTGTGTATGTGCCAGTGATACCGTGACATAAAGTCAAAGCTACCATAGTTAATCGAGGGATACATAAGTATCATGCCGTGACATGAAGTTAGTTTGGAGACCTTGTAAGCTACTATACTACTGAAATTAACGCAGCTACTGACCCTAATTAGGTGTGTGGCCCACACCTGCCATGATAAAATTGTATTTTATTCATTATAAAATTGCCCTTTTATCCATGACCAAATTATTATCCTTCAAAAAATTATTTTTTCACGTTTTTTTTTCCATGGCATTTTTGATCCGCGAATCGTGATTAAACTCGAAATACTAGAGGCTACGCGTAGCCAATACTCGTGCCTATGCTTGCATGCGTGCGTATTCTCGTACCCAGATCTAATGCGATGCACAAATGAGAGACGAAAACACGAAGAATAAAAAGAAACACAGAGGGCAAACCTTACCTCGTTGCCGCATCCGGCATGGGTAAGTTCAGTTTGCGATAACGTGGCAACTCACCCGAATAAGTTAACTTTGAGATGAACTAAAGCAGTCATTGGGCTCGAATGTTACATTTAATTGTAGCCATGAGGAAGAAGGGATATTTCGCTTTAATTCTACCTGAAAACATTTTTAATTGCTATCACTGAAATCCTTGAAAAGGAACAATTTTTTCAAATCCATGCGCTCAAACGCGTTCTTTTAACTGTTTAAACAGCGGCTTGCTATTGGTCAAATCTCGTGACGCAGACCGCCTTGCGAAAATACAGAGAAAAAAAATGAAAAACGGAGGGAAAACCTTAACTCGTTACGACCGTTACCGTACCGGCATGAGAAAAAAAATCTTTTGATTCGTGATAAAACTCTTTTGAGTCGTGACAAAACTCTTTTGAGTCGTGACAAAACAACTTTGAGTCGTGTTTGATGTATGTGACAAAACGCTTTTGCGCCATAGCGTGACACCAACTCGTTACAACAGCGTTGCATTGTGGGTTCTCTTGGCTACGAGAGTAAACATGGCGGCTCATTACAGAGTACAGACGCTGTGAGTTAAATTGCCAAGTGTTTGTAGGCCGGCGGAGGCGGAGAAATCCTTGGCGTATATCTGTATTGACTGTATTGCTGTAAACATTTGATCGCTTTACACGAACAAGTTAATCCTCTTTCTGTTGCTTCGTCGACTCGTCCTGCAGGTTTCTTGCCAGTCGATTGCTAAGGAGAATTCATTGTAGCAACGATACCAGGAGATTCCGGAAAACAAAGACTTTTGCCCAATGGAAATCCCCAAAATCTCAAGTGCCAGCATGGAGAAGGCTACATAATAGGGGAAGGCTTGAAATACAAGTTGTTTTTCGAAGATGGAGCCGAAGCCAGATTCATCTCCGGTCAAACTGAGAAATTATCCGCTTTTGGACGATAAAAAGAGGATTTGGGTCGTGTCTTTTGTTTAAAAGCACAGTATCTCTGCACAGAACGTTAACTCATGAAGTGGTGATACCGCACTGGCATGACTGCAAGTAAACAAAAAAACGCGAAAGACAGATTTTACTGAAGCAAGCAGGGCTCGTCTTCTGAAATCTTTCTTGCCATGGGCAAGCTGGTATTGCTACTTTACTAAGCCTGAGAGCTCTAGCCCAGTGCATATCTGTTATGTGAGTTACTCTAGTCTTACGTTAAAGTATCATAAAAAATGTTCATAGCTTTTCAATAATGTATTTAATCCAGTTCTGAATTTCAAGTATTGCCATTTCAGTTCACTGCTTAAACTTTCTTTCAAACAACACAACTAACAGTATACCACAAAAATCAAATTTCAGTGTGAGAATTGTTAGGTACGTGATCAGCTACTTTTTCACCAAGTTTACTTCCAGGGAAGTACAGGGAGGTAGCACTTCCTACCCTTCCATGAAACCAAAGGTTAAAAGGCTCATTGAAAAAAAAAAACAAAGCGAAATA
Source organism: Cladopsammia gracilis (assembly GCA_022457155.1). Classification (NCBI taxonomy): domain Eukaryota; kingdom Metazoa; phylum Cnidaria; class Anthozoa; order Scleractinia; family Dendrophylliidae; genus Cladopsammia; species Cladopsammia gracilis. The sequence goes on along the minus strand of JAJGOT010000141.1, from coordinate 957,794 downwards.
TACTCCATTCATTCATGCATGACCCGCGTCCACGCTTCACTTGTACATGTCCAAGTCAACCAAAGTGGTTGCCAGACTTCTGCCGTCCACATAGAACGCCTTGCTAATTGTTTTTAAAAAATGTGACTCACCGTCTTTTGAAACACGCTTTTTGACTCCTTTGTGGTGTAAGTGGTAATAGATAGACCTGAGCTTGACTTTATATGTAATTAATTGCATAAGAAACTTCTTCTCTAAACATTTTTATTGCAGATCTTGCCAGTCAATTCAAGAATTTGGCTTGCTATAGAATAGTACTTTTTTCACTAGCCGAACGAAAACTTTTGCTAGCCCGGGCAATCTTACTAACCATTCTAAACAACACATGACAATCTGCGGCCTTTCCCTACACACAGAAAGCCGTAAAAACTTAGAACAAAAAAATCATCTTTCAAATCGGCACTCTCAAACCCCACGGAATCAACAAACGCTTTTCATTCAACTAATTTACATTTGTTTTTCACGTCACCAGCTTACTATATAAAACCACACACTACCCACAATCCCTTGATTCGCTCCAACAAAGGGCTAGCGCTCGAAACGTCAGCTTTCTCAAATCTTTTTACGGTGGCTAATTTACCTTATCGATTCAGTCGATAAAACCAAATTCTTTAAGTTCTCTGTGATACCTCTAGAAAAAGTTGAAAAACCCAGCTCTAAAGATGATAACTGATATTCCAGCATCAAAGATGCAAGTACTGACATGGATAAGGGGCACTGTCTGACCTGATTGTTCACATTTTTTAGCAGTCCAAAAGTAGCAGCTTCCTAGTACTGCCAATCCCCCTGTTACTTTCAAAATTCTACTCTAACATCCCTTTCTTACCCTTTATTCACCCATAAGCATAGAAAGCTTGGTTTCTTTTGGGCTTTCTTGCTCCTTCATTTCCCTTATTGATATGTTTGTATTCTTATTCACAGCTTTTCGTCATGATAATATTTGCTCTGATTGTTGGCGCTGTTTATTTTCAAATGAAAAGAGATGAAAACGGAATACAAAACAGGTTACTACCCAGTTATTGTCTCATTTCTCTTTCCTCTTTTTTTCTTTGTATTTTTGTTTTATTTACATTTTGAATCTATGTTTTCTTTGCAATAATCTCTGACTATTTCTTATTCTACCATCTTATGTGCTAACCTAGGAACACATCCCTTGTTCTTCCTTCTCCATTCCAGGGCGTCTAATTAACATGCGCTAAGTAGACACATTTCATTTCAGGCTTACATAGATAGCCTTCGCCTTCAGAATTTTGTTGTAATAGTAATGCACCAAACAACCTAGATTAAAAATACATTTGGGAACTTAATTGGAAATGTGCAGTTCCAGAAAATATCCATACTCCCCCCACGGAAGGTTTTTTATTTGGCACCCCCTGTCCCCCCAGGAAATTCCAGTTTAGCTTCATGCTTTGCTTCTAAAATGTTGGCCTTTAAGACCCCCCTTCCCCTAGGAATTTCCAATGGCCTTCCATGCGGTGGGTATGGATTTTTTCTGGAACTGCACAATCTACATAGGTGCTCTTTTTGCCAGTGTTTCCTGACCAAACTGAAGTGTCTGGTCACTTAAATAAAACACAATAATGTGTCCTGTTACTTAAAATGAAAAGTTAAGGAGCTTCTTTATTACCGGTAAGGCCATGTTATTTCCTGATAGTACCGTTTTTTTTTTCTGTAGAGTTGGTGTATTTTTCTTTCTTGTAATGAACATGATCTTTGGAAACTTATCAGCAGTGGAGCTGTTTATCAAGGAAAGACCAATATTCATGTAAGTTTGTCAACAAACAAATTCTCCCCACCATAGACATTCATAGCACAACTGAGGGGAATTTGTTGTCTTATTATATTAAGACCCTTGGTCTCTGGCATTGATTCACAAAACTTGGAAAAGGCTTTGTGATTGTCTGTTCTTTGTAGCCTACAAACAAATTGAAGTCTTAATACATGTAGTTTCCCCCATCAGTAGATTTTTGTTTTGCACTCAACTCTGAAGTTGCTTTGATGATAATTTATTGATATACCGCTGGCCACAGTGTATTGTTGTACTTTTAGATAACCCATGACATTGAACCACGTGGTTATGACACTTGTGATCCAGCACGGTATTCATGTAGATTAAGAATCATTACATGGTGTCAGGAGTGGGAACACTCCAACAGGCAGTTACAGAGGGTTCTGCCGCAAATATTTTATATGACTTATAAAATAACAGTAGTGGTGAAGCTTATTAGCTTTCCTATTAATATTCTGTATCAGTGATACAGTATTAATAGCTGTTACAAAACTTCATTAAATTTAAATTTCTGTTGTATTTAGTGAATTATTAATGAATGTTATGTGTTTATATTTCACGATTTGTGATTAATTTTCTCTTTTGGAATAATAGTTTTTTCCAATAGTTTTCAGTTCCTTGTTGCTCGCACGTTGTGACTCCCAGTCTGACATCCACTAAGTATAAAATGAGTGTTCCATATTTATGAGTTGGCTCATTGGAGCCTTTGATTTGTCTTCTCTTTGTACAGACATGAATCAGCCAGTGGTTATTACAGGATCTCAGCCTATTTTTTAGCTAAAGTTATGTGCGACCTCATCCCATTACGCCTTGTGCCAATCACAGTATTTTCAGCTATAGTTTATTTTATGACAGGTACGTGAAATATGGTAATACATGTATTACAGTGCAATTGTGAGATGTACTGGAAACAAACAAATGAGGTAAAACCGACCTGTTTAAAAGACTTTGCCAGGCCCCTATTACTATTTGATATAACAAACTCCTATAAAAAAACTCATGGAATGGCCATTCCTTAATGGACTTTATCAGTTATTGTATGATCTAATCTAACCCTAACCTTAATTAAATTTAAAAAAAATAATAACTAAACAAGTTCTAACTCTTAAACAAGCATGCTGTTACAACTTGGTGACTGCACGCATAGCTGTACACCTCCAGACATCAAACCATCTAAAAGCTAAGCTTCATTTTCTAATTGCAGGTCTTGATACTAAATGTTTTATCATCGTAGGTCTTGATACTGATGATATTTTTTAATTGCAGGTCTTCAAACTGATGTTATAAAATTCCTCATTTTCACATTGACACTTCTTCTAACATCATTGTGTGCCTGTGGTGTCTCTTTCTTTGTCAGTGCATGTGTGCGGACATTCGCCATAGCTAATCTTCTTATTGGTCTTCCTTATGTCTTTATGATGGTGAGCAAATTTTGTGTACACCTTATTCCAAAATGGAGGCCAAATTATTATTTTATGCTGCATGTTAATTAGCCTTCTTTGACTCATTAACTTATGCTTGAAAATTATATTGTACTTTTATTTGCACATGCTGACGAGTCAAAGAGGGCTATTATATTTACATGGATATTAACCCATTGACACCTGAACCGCCCGAAACCACCCGTACAATACTCCACTGCTTTAAAAAATTGAAACTTTCTCAATTGTGCGAACATTGCCTTAATTACATGTAGCAGTTGTGAGCATTGACTAGAAAGTCCCTCAAATTGAGATACCCAATAAACACAAAAAGTCAGCGATTTTTGCAGAATATCAGCATTTGAATTTGGACAATAACAAAAATGACCATTTTTAACGTCATAGTAAAACAACAAAAATCACGTTTTTGCCTTTAGTTTTTTTTTATTCAAATCATTGTGGCAAACCCTTAAAAGTCAACATTCACAGCAAAATTTAGTCCTAGTTCTAGCTTAGCAGAAAATGTTTTTGCTCTTATTCATTGCTTGGGCCGAGCTACAGCCTCTCGTTCTAGTGCATACTGACCTTGCCTTCATTTTCAACATCACCACTGCACTGCATGCTGGGAAATAGTGATAATTTTTGACAGCGTTCCTTCCGTCCTCCACACATTTCAGATATATACTAAGTCTACAGCCACTACTCCGACCCACCGCCGAAATTTCGCGCTTGTTGTGTTCTCCTGTGGTCGCAACTTCCAATATATGCCGCGGTAGGTCGAGAAATTCATCCAGAGTCGAGTCCCAAGGCTACTTCATTTCTGGGTGGCCATTTTTCCAGTTCAACGAGCAACGAGCTAATTTGTAAACGAAGTACAACACCTAACTCGCTTCATTGAGAAAGTGGACTCTGAACTACCTTCAAGCTAAAGATGAAAATGGCTGTGAACTTACCAAAAATCGTAGATAATTCATATTGGACCCTTTATTGCGAATTCATCCAAGCAAAATGAAAACGTCACAATGACATTTCCAGTAAACTTGAGTCTTCACTGTTTTAGAACAGCAGCACTTTCAATGGTAACTTTAAATATGGAGTCACGAGATCCTATGGGGCGTGTGTATGCAGAAAATCGCTCAAAAACGTAAAAATTCTCAGGCGTCAATGGGTTAAAGAATAATAAAATTAAGCCGTCATTTTGGACTTAGGTGTATAGCTGTTCCAAACAGCGACTATTATAAATGTTTTCATGTAACTATATTAAACAAACCGTATAAAAATTAAGAAAGATCTGGAATACATAATTGTTGTAATACCTTATTATAGGAAATTAATGCTCCTGTAAATTAAGGTCTTTGAAATTAACGCGACTTAAATTAACGCGAATTGGAGGGAAAATTTCTTTCGAATAAAGGAAATTAATGCGAGAGAGGGGGCAAATTTTCAAAATGAAGAAAATTAACGCGATTATTGGTGTATCTAAAGATATTTTGGCTGACTGTATAGTACAAAAAAAAAAACGGATGTCGAGAACCGCTCTTCTGAAAGCAAGAATAAATTGGAAATATTGCAGATAACATATCTTTAAGGCTTGAAAAATATTGTGCAGAAAAGAGGTTATTGTTTCCTAGTTGCTATATGTGTTCGGACAATATCCAGAATTTGGGGTGAAATTAAGGTCTCGGAAGTGAACGCTCCACTTAAATAATGTCGCGGAAATTAACGCTCACAATAATTAACGTGACTTAAATTAACGCGAATTTTGAGAATTCGCGTTAATTTCATGGAGCGTTAATTTCCTATAATAAGGTAATTATTATTAATAAATCTTTTTTTTTAACACTTAAAATTTGACTGCCAGATTTAACTCATGTTATGTGACTCTAACTATTGTATGTGTGGATGAAATCCTAAAGTGTGACTGTTTAAATGAAAGCTATTGAGCAGTACTTTCCTGTGGTGCTGTTTATTATGCTGTACAAGGTGGTTCTTACTTTTGAGTCTGTTGATGAAATCCTAAAGTGTGACCATTTAAATGAAAGCTATTGAGCAGTACTTTCCTGTGGTACTGTTTATTATGCTGTCCAAGGTGGTTCTAACTTTTGAGTGATTGCATGGATGGAATCCTACAGTGTGACCATTCAAATGCCAGTAACCTTGAATAAACACCAAAGTCATTGATTTAAAATTCTCAAACTCTTAAGATTCTTGATGAGGACACAAAGGAAATCACTACCATGAAGGAGGTTTTGAAATCCTGTCTTAATTTGCATAGATTTTGGCAATTTTATTACTTTGTGTTCTCCACATTTAATGAGCAGTTTGAGAAGCTATATAAACAGATAAAAATAAATGCTGGGTCAAGGAGATTAAGGTAATATATCAAACACTGGCAGGTGTGTTTCATCAGGTATCCAAACCGACACCTTGGTTAAAAAAAACTTGGCTGCGCCTCATTTTTCAACCCACTTCGTGGTGTTTGGATATCTGATGAAACACTGTTCCTCATGTTTGATTTATTACCTCAATCTCGTTGACCCCGCATTTATTTGGGGCCCAGCATTTCATCAATGAAATAAATTCACTGAGCAGTACTTTCCTGTGGTACTGTTTAATTTATTACGCTGTAGAAGGTGATTCTAACATTCTTTTGATCATCTGTGGATAAAATCCTAAAGTGTGACCATTCAAATGAAAGCTCTTGATCAGAACTTTTCAATAATACTGTTGGTTCCGTATTTTAGAACATGAAATGTGGTCATTTTTCAGTAATTTTATTTTTCCTGCTCTTGAGACTGTGCATTTGATCTAGGATGCCTCATATCAGCATTAAGTTATTCATCCATTCATTGGAGTTCAAGTTTGACGTGTATCTCAAGAAAGGCTGTAGTGGTTTGATAAGTGCATTGATAAATGCTAGCAGGACAAGATTTGGTGGCTTATAAGTAAACATTTTGTTTTTCTATTTCATTCCAGGTATTTGGTGGTGTACTTGTAAATTTAAATTCTGTTCTAGATTGGCTCTCATGGATTAAGTACATCAGCATATTTCGCTATGCCATAGAGGTAATACATTTATAATAAAAAAGGCAGTTGATCTTGAAGGCAGTACATTCTTTAGCTCAAAGTGTTCACTCTGGCCAATAACAGATGCAAACAATCTGACTAATGAACCAATTTAAAGGGCAGGAACACGCGCATGTTGGCTGATGTTGGCCGAGGTTTTACTTCTGATTGGTTGAGAAAGTAGCGCAAGTTTATTTAACCAATCAGAAAGCGTAGCAATGCAACAGCAAAGCAAATGGGAATGACTTTAGACAATCAATCAAAAACCTCTCTAAAATGTTTCGTGGACTAAAAATAGATAATTGTACCTGGTCCTCCGTGAACAATTCAACCGTGTTGTTGCGAGAATAAAGAATTCTATTTTGTATGTAGTTTTAACTTTCAAAAACTTCCTTTTTGTTATTATTGTTGTTATTATGAATTCCTGCATTTGACCATTTAATGTGTAAATTAATTTTCATTATTTTTGTTCTTTTAGTCACTTGAGATTAATGAGCTTCATGGCATGAATTTCACTTGCTCACCTAACACCACACTCAGCAGCAACTGGTATGTATACTTTATGTGAAATGTATGTTATTGTCATTCTGTATTCAGGTTTAAGTTAGTTAAGTTCCAACAACTGTCCAAATCAGGGGAACTGTATTCAATCCATATAATCAATCAATCCTTTATTTAATGTGGTCAGTACGCTTTGCTTAAGAGCTATTTTCCAGGTATGCCACAAACTAGCCAGGCCCAGTTGTTCGAAAGCCGATTAGCGCTAATCCAGGATTAAAAGTTTACAGAGTATTTAGTTTCTCTTGTTTAAAAATGTTTTCAAAAGGTAATTTTAAGCTAGAGGTGAAGACAAGTCAAAGTCAAAACTGAAGGCCAAAACGTCTTTAGAAAAATTTTCATTGATTAGTTATTTAACTGGATTAAAAATCGACGCTAATCCTGGGTTAGCTTAATCATGCTTTGAACAACCCGGCCCTGGAGTTATCATTAATGCTAAAGTGGCGAAGTCACCAGTTTTTAGCTTGTTAATGCATAGCAATGAATGAGTTATAGCAGTCGACACAATTTCACTTGATCTCTGTAATGGTCACCTGCTTCACCTATGGGGAAGGCATTGGAGGGTGGGGAGTTAGACTCAAGGGGTGTGGGGTCATTGGAGCAAAACTGTTAGGGGAGGGGAGGGAAGGATCACTGAACATTGAGCCCGCAATATGAAATGGTCACCTGCTTTACCCATGGGGATGGTGTTGGAGGGAGGGGAGGGTGGGGAGTTGGACACAGAGGGTAGGGGGTAGGGAGTTGGACACAGCGGGTAGGGGTTGGGTTAGGCAAAACATCTATGAGAGGGTGGTCTGAACATTTGGTATCCATGAGTTGGCTCATAGGGGCCTTAGATTACTGTTACTGTGAAATTCCAAAAACAAATATTTTGTATCACAGGAAACCTTAAACTAATAGTTATTTATAAGTATCTTTGGTAAAATTGTGCAGTTCCAGAAAATATCCATACTCCCCCCCCCCCCCCCCCACAGAAGGTTTTTTGTTTAGCACCCCCTGTCCCCCCAGGAAATTCCAGTTTCGCTTCATACTTTGCTTCTAAAATGTTGGCTTTTAAGATCCCTCTCCCCCTAGGAATTTCCGCTGACCTTCCATGGGGTGGGTATGGATTTTTCTGGAACTATGCAATAAATGAATATGACTAGTATGGAATTGGATAGGAACTTAAAATAACATAACATAACATACAGTAACATACTAGTTTATTCGAGATGTTTGAAAAGAAAAACAAAAATACATCTTGACACAAGGTCAACCCTATAACGATCCTATAACAATCCCAGGTATAATGCTTAGGTCAGTATTTATGTGGGTTTTAGGTTTGTTTTTTTTTTTGTGATCATTGTCAGCTGTAATTTCTTTGTTTTGTTCTTTTTAACTGAAGCATAAGTGGCGATGATTACTTAAAGATACAAGGTGTTTCAGTGGATCACCTGTGGTATAATGAACTTATTCTTGCCTCCATGACGACTGGACTGATGATTCTTGCATACATAGCACTAAGGCTGATCAAGAAGGAAAAGTAAATTATCACTCTCTGTCATTGTGTTACATGATAATTGACTACCTTTGTGATGACTGCTGCATTGATGATTTTTGCCTACATAGCACTAAGGCTGATCAAGAAGGAAAAGTAAAGTGTCATGCTCTGTCATTGCATTATATCATAATTGACTACCTTTGTGATGACTGCTGCATTGATGATTTTTGCCTACATAGCATTAAGGCTGATCAAGAAGGAAAAGTAAAGTGTCATGCTCTGTCATTGCATTATATCATAATTGACTACCTTTGTGATGACTGCTGCATTGATGATTCTTGCCTACATAGCACTAAGGCTGATCAAGAAGGAAAAGTGTCATGCTCTGTCATTGCATTACATGATAATTGGAGAAGTTAAGTGCCGTGATCTACCGTAGCATTATTATTGATATTCTGACTGCACTTCGTCACTGCTGCAATGATGATTCTTGCCTACATTCGCCTTGGGTTGATCAAAAAGGAAAAGTAAAATGTCATGCTCTACTGTTGTGTTACATGGGTATAGACTGAAAAAGAAGGACAAGTCAAGTGTCACGCTCTGCTGATGCATTACATGGGTATAGACTGATAAAGAAGGACAATTCAAGTGTCACACTCTGCTGATGCATAACATGGGTATAGACTGATAAAGAAGGACAATTTAAGTGTCACGCTCTGCTGATGCATTACATGGTATAGACTGATAAAGAAGGACAATTCAAGTGTCACACTCTGCTGATGCATAACATGGGTATAGACTGATAAAGAAGGACAATTTAAGTGTCACGCTCTGCTACATTGTTATAGACTGATTTAAAGTGCACATGAAGTGAAATTTCACTACCTTTTTTTTCAATAATCTGAAATAGGTGTTTTAAGAATTATTTTGATGGGTAAATAATTCACTTGAAGTGGCGGGAACATATTTTAACAAGCGATGCAAGTTGGGTATATTAGATAAGGACCTGGGTTCTAGTGACATCATTAGTGTGTTTACAACTGAGCACGTCACTTGTTTTACAGTGGAGTTTTGGCAACTTGTGGAAGGATTCTTTCTATTAAATATGTTTGAAAGTGACGCGTATTTTAGCCCCGGGTTCATCCCCTTCTCCGCCAGGTTTTGTTGTGATCGAACACACAAATGACGTCACAAATATACATTGTTTGTAGCTTTTTGGCTGTGCTCAAAATGTCGCAAATTTCAGGCTGCGGCGGGAGTTTTCAAACCGCTAAAAATAGCGGATCCTCTTTGCGCAAAAGAGGAAAATGACTGAAAATGAAATAAAGGTAATATAAACAACATAAAACCCTAAAACAAAACGGTAGTGAAATTTCATTTCATGTGCACTTTAAAAGAACCAGTTTCAATGTGACGCGCCTTATCATGAGCATCCAACGAACGTTTTTACAAGTTTTCATGATATCACCACCTTCCTTATAATATTTTCATAAATGAGGATGTGTGAAGCAATAAAGTGAATAAATTCTTTGTATTTAGTAACTATTTTTACACTTATGTGATATACATGAAGCAACAAGATTGAATTCCATTATGCTCAACTTTGTGAGGTGTGCCCATCAATTGAATTTGCGCGCTCTGATTAGCGAACTTGTAATAAGAATTATGAAGTGATAAGAATTATGGAAGTGAGTGTTTGGTGTAATATATCAAACATGAGAAAGTGTTTCATCAGATTTCCAAACACCGCGAAGTGGGTTGAAAAACGAGGTGCAGCCGAGTTTTTTTTTAAACCCACTTCAGGGTGTTTGGAAATCTGATGAAACACTATGTCGAATGTTTGATATTACTTCTCAAACAAAATGATTTTAGAAGGAGAAATTAAGGATGCAAAAATGAGTAGTGTTTCAACTGATTTCAAAACACTCATTAAACATTAATTTCCATTGTATTTTCGTCATGAATTATTAATGAGTTCGAGAAGCGTATTTACTGATTGACAGCCCATAATACTAGAAACTCAAAGGTTCTTTTTCACATGAATTAGACAAATTCGGCTAACGTATTGTTGTACCCAATTCAAAACTTTTGGGATTAGAACTCTTTGTTCGTCATATTTCCATATCAATGAAGCATTGACATGGAAATGATATGGAAATATTGTGAACAAAGAATCTTATTCCCAGAAGGTTTGGGGGGGGGGGGGACTATATACAAATCGACACTCTAGGGGGAGGAGCTATATACAAAAGGGGGCGCCTATTTTCAAAACGACACTCAAGGCGGGGCTCTTATAAGAAAGAGGGCGCTTATTGAAAGGAGGACGCTAAATCGAATAATTACCGACAGTACTCTGGTGTGTTGCTATTTGAATTCGGGAACAGAAGTATCGGTTGATGTTCAGTCTTATCTTGTTCCCACTTTAACCTCTGCCTACGGCTCGCGAAACATCCTCCCCCACCCCCCACCTTCCCCTTCCCTCCCGTCCCCCTCCCCCCTCCCGAAATGGATATGAGGTTATCAGATTATAATAGATCTTCTGGGTACAAGAGTGATTAAATTAACCCCTCCTTTTCCTCTTAGTCTCCTAGGTTTGCTAGAAGTAATAAATCTAAAGCTATCATTGACAACTGAGATTCTTATCGGGGCAATCCATGAAAAATCTGGTTTTAGTTTAGGTGTTTACAGTACATGAAAACCCGGTAGTGGCTAACATGGAGCCGAGGCTTCTATCTTTTTTAAGCCGTTAACTCCCAAGAGTGCCAAATGTCAAAATTGAAGAAAATCCCAAATTTAATTTTGCAAAAGTTTGAAAAACAAGTGACACCATGCGAAAGTGCTACCAAAGAGATTTCATTTGAAAAGTTAGAACAACACTACATGTCTTTGTTATTGACTCTGTAGCTGAAAGGATTAATGTACACTTTTACGACTTTTAGAGGTCAGCTTTAACGTGTAACAACACTTTTGGACTATGAACAAAACTTTTTGAAACTTTCATTTCTTTTATCGTAAAAAAAAATGAAGTGGTCACAGCGCAAGCCGTTTTTTCTGTTCCAATTTCAAGCCTACAACTAAACTCGTATTTTTCGTATAGTAATGGACAAAATTTCACTCGCTCGGTCGATCGGCTAACATTGAGCCCGCGATATGTAATGGTCACGTATCTTACCCATGGGGTCGGCGTTGGAGGAAGGGGAGGGGAGGGTGGGGAGTTAGACACAAAGGGTTGGGGGGGGGGGGGTGAGGTCGGTGGAGGTAAATGGAGTACATGTATATTCCTCGTTCTAAAAGCGTGTTGCGCGAGAGGTAGCTGGCCCCGGTTGTTCAAAAGGTGAATAGCGCTATCCACTGGATAAATCACTATCCAGTGGATAAGTATTAACAAAATCCATTGTGTTATCCACTGGATAGTGATTTATCCGGTGGATAGTACTATTCACCTTTTGAACGACCAGGGCCTGGCCTCGGTTGTTCAAAAAGTGGATAGCGCTATCCACCGGATAAATCACTATCCAGTGGACAAGTCTTAACAAAATCCATTGTGTTATCCGCTGGATAGTGATTTATCCGGTGGATAGCGCTATCCATCTTTTGAACGGGCCCTGGAGTATATATACTATACTCGTGCAGCTTTTGGATACAGCTTAAAGGTCAATTTTGACGGAAAATTATTTTCGAGAACTGTGGAAAATGTTTCCAAAATAAATTCTTATTTGAATTGCAAATGCATAGATTTATTAACAATTCATTATTCATTTTTTTCTTCGCACCTTCGTCACGAGGAAAGCGAAGGAGGCTGACATGTTGACAAATAATTCTAGATTTAAAACGAAACTTAAATAAGTAAACTTTAATGTTGTTCGAGACGAGGAACAAAGTCATCGGCTCCAGCATGCAGACCAAAACATTTTCTGAAGCGAAGATTTATTTTGTCAACACGTCGATGAATGACGACAACTTTAAAACGTCTTCTAAAACTGCGTCCTTTAGGTAAGAAAAATATTATATTGTTATATAGTTTTCTTGCAGCATTTATTGAGGTTTGTTTTCAAGCAATGGCTTAAACGGTCTGTTGGTTTAGTTTACACTCGACGCTAAAAAAGACGCTACTTTGTTGGTCTTCAAATAAAATTTCAGCCACCATGTTTAACTGACCTCGTGTGCCGGTTTTCAAGGGATTTCATATTGTATTCCCTTTGTTTATATAGTATTATGTCCGTGTTGTGTATTGTTTAGTCTTTTGTTTTTGTCCTTGTGTACTGGTACACGAGGACAGAACCAACAATTGCATCTTAATCAAGTGCGCGTTACTGATATAAGCGTTGTATGTGGTTTGAGATTCACAGACTGACGCGATACAGCAATTTTATTCTGGTCAATGTACACTGGACGTTATACGATGTTATTTTTAACAATTGCCTCTTAAATAATCGGGTGTATAGTAGATAACCGTTGTATATGGTTTGAGATACCATGCACGTACAGACAATCAGGTACATCATATCTCATGGATGTGTTGCTATTGCAAAATATGGCAAAATAAATCGCGGCTGATCAGTAGAATACCTGGCCACTTACTTGCATTTCATTGAATATGAATGGTTTCGGCTTTTGTTTTCATATTTCTCGTTTTTCAAAACGTTGAGGGAAACTTAATAAGTGGCCGGGTATTCTAAAATCGCTCCGTCTCAGTGGGAGTGACTAAAAGCATAATCGTAAGAGCGCTTATAATCGACATAATAATAATAATAATAATAATAATAATAATAATAATAATTCATTTCCAGGTCAATGTCAGACAGACGCGGAATGGAAGAATGTGGCAGCCATCATCAAGCTCTTCATGAGTTGTTTCAAGAGGTAAAATTTGGAAAAGCATTTATGATTAGATGTAGGTCTTATGGGTTCGTGAAAAAGACAAGGAACAGTTTCATTTTTCCTCAGGGATAGTCGAGCGAGCTAGCAAAACACGCGAGAGCGTGAAAAAAATCACCTATAGCGAAGAGACGTGACTTAACCACGACTTTCTCTGCGGAAAAAAAAAGAGGACAATTCTCCGCTTAGAATCGCCGCCAACGAATAGGCACGATTCGCTCGGGTGTTTCGTCCTCGCGACTATCCTTGGAAAAAATGAGAGAGACAAATAGTATTTTGGAAAAATTAAATGGGTGAAAAAGGCCATATCTTTCGTCCAAGTAAATGTCATTGTTATAGTGATATCCGAGACAACAAATTTCATTCGAAATAGGTTTAGACCCGAGAGGGTTTGGGTGAAGGCTTTAGTCCTGTTTAACTTCTTGCCTACGATTTCTTAGTTAGATAGAAACAATACCCAGCGAATACGTATACTTACGTGATAGTTTTCACTTGATTTATTAGGTTTAACACAGAAATGAGAAATCATGGCAGAGGCTCCATCAATTTCGACATGATAATGTTGAAAGAGGTGAGTTGATTGATAAGTTATTGCTGCGAGCCCTTTGGCGAGCAGCACACTAATCGTGACAGGCTCCCTGTGTTTCATTTGACCGAGTGAGACCTGGGCGCTTTATATACGGCGCAACAGTTCGTTTTGAGGATTTCGTGGACTTTTTCGTGGACTATGATTTTGAGTGAGCATGCAGTATGTATCATCAGCGGCAGTAGTTGTAGAATTCTGCGTGGTCAGGATAGGTCTGAACATGTACAACTGTATTAGTAACTGTAAAATCAACTGTATTAGCGCGCGCTAAAATAGCGAATTAATCTCGCGATCATAAGGCGAGTAAAATTGTCATTTTTAGAGAAAACGATGATTGGTTTTGAACGGCTGTATATAGCAACTGTATAAACAACTGTATTAGCGCACGCTAAAATTGCGAATTAATCTCGCGATCATATGGCGAGTAAAATTGTCATTTTGAGAGAAAACGATGATTGGTTTCGAACAACTGTATTAGCGCGCGCTAAAATTGCGACTGAATTAATCTCGCGATCATAGTCATTTTGAGAGAAAATGATGAATGTTATTGAGTTTCTAAAAGTAGTAATTTCTCTCGAGTCTGCAATTGCATGGTTGAAAGATAAAAAACCTGATAAAGAGCAACCACACACGTCCGGAGTGTGACACTTTGTGTTTGAGCAATTTTTGAGTGACATTTTGTTCTTTTTTTAACTTGTCAAATTTGAATTTTTTCCATTTTTGAACTTTAATTGGTACTTTACTGACGCAATTTGACGACATTAAATGCGCTATTTCAGCGCGCGCTAATACAGTTGGTTTTTCGCTATAGCGCGGCACCCCTAAAGGTAACCAAAGCCGAGGTTTTGCGTTCTTGCTTGAGGTAAGCTGTTTACTTATTACGCAGGGTTATCATGTCAAACACAATTTTAACAATCGCTGGAAGTTGTCGTGGGAACTACCGAAAAATATGGATTACGAAATCCTTTAGCTTGCGACCGCTGACCAATGTTTTTGTTGAAGTCAATCGCCCCGTCCGGGCCTCGTTTAATTTCGCGTCAAATTTCCCACTATGTAGCATGAGGGAGGAAAGATTGCGTGACAAGCCCTAAGGATGTCTGCATTGGACTATGACTTTGCGGATCTAACCTTTCCTCCTCGTATGCCCGGGGGCATAAAACATTACAAGCTAAGCAATGTAAAACGACGAATTGTGTAATATTTAGTACTATATTTACATTTAACACAAATTCATGCTTAGTATTCAAACAATTCACTTACATTTTTGAGAAAAATATGCCTAAAAAAACAGTTATCATCAGAGAGCCTATTGACAATCATTAAGGTTGTAAGTATTGACACTATTTGATGAGTAACATCGCAGCACTTCACTGGCCCTCGGCTATTTCTAGTTTTATCCGTAACTTCTACAGTGGGGGATTAAAAAAAGAATGAAAACTGAATTTTTAAAAAGATCACGATGTTGTTTTTTAAATTAGCCACCGCGGAAAGGTGACGTTTTGACCGCTAGCCCTTCGTTATTCGCATAGTATTCCATTTGTGAAGTGTCCGCCCTTTGTGATTCACTCTGAAGTGCTAGCGCTCGAAATGTCAGCTTTTAAATCTTTTCAAGGTGGCCTGTAATTTACCTCAGTTTTAACTCAGTTGGTAAAAAAATCAAGTCTACCGTTTTGATATTGAAAACGTGATGGCATTTATTGATATATTTTTGTTGTATTACTATGCAGGATACAAGGAAACTATAAATGCCAGGCAGGATCAAGCAAGGAAGAAAGAAAGACAACCAACTTAAACAAAGAAAGAGGTAGAGAAACTAGTTTTACTTTAAGCGCCGGCTCAAACATTACTTTTTCATTTATATTTTATTATCGTCGCCAAGTTCGAACTTAATTTTCTTAGTTCAGTGGATATACAGTGCAACACAGGTATAACAAACTTCGCTGCGCGGTTTAAAAAAATGCCAGGACCAAATGATAAATGATAGCGCAAAGAGAATGAAACTCGAAATCGAATAACTGCATTGTTTTATCCATACA
The DNA here is from genome assembly GCA_022457155.1 of Cladopsammia gracilis. NCBI lineage: Eukaryota > Metazoa > Cnidaria > Anthozoa > Scleractinia > Dendrophylliidae > Cladopsammia > Cladopsammia gracilis. Next base: position 941,941 of record JAJGOT010000141.1, on the reverse strand, counting down.
TTTCTCGTTAACAGTAAACACTATAGAAATATCCAGGGAACAGTTAGGCAATTTCAACTTTAAGGATTAATGTTAAAGTAGAATCACAAATTCTCGTTTTAACAAAAAGTTGTTTCACGGTTTTCGTCAAGAATAAGTAGTATAGTAGATAACACTTATTTTCCAAGTGGAAATATCAGGCTATTTACTGCTCCCAGGGATACCTGTGGCCGTAAGAAACGTCCAAAGAATACGTTGTGCTTGAGAATTACCAAGAATGAACCAAACAAATAAACAAGCACGACTTTCGGGTAGACACATGTACGCGTTGCGGACCTGTTTTTCTTATTTTTCCCAAACAATACCAAATAAGGAATAGACGGGTTCACGCCCATAGTTGCATCATGGGTAATCAGGGCAAGATGGTGGGAAATCCAACGATTTGTATTGGAATTCAAAGCCAGCTAATTCTCCCTGAATTCATATATTTGACACTTTCTCTTTGAAAAGTGTAACTTACGAATTCAAAGAAACAAACTAAATCTGGAGTGCAAAGAAGTCCGAGATCAGTTTTTAGAAAACCTTGATTTCTCCATACATTTTCTGCAATTCGACAGTATCAAAACTGACAGAAAATGTATGGGAAAATTGAGGTTTTCTAAAAACTGATCTTGGACTATTATGCCTCGAGATTCAGTTTATTGTGTCTTTGAATTCACAAGTTACACTTTTCAAAGAGAAAGTGTCAAATATATGAATTCAGGAAGAATTAGGTGGCTTTTAATTCCAATACAAATCTTTGAATTTCCCACCATCTTGCCCTGATTACCCATGATGCAGCTGTGAGCGTGAACCCGTCTATTCATTTATAGACCAATTTATTCGTGAAAAACGAACTCCATGTTAAGTTTTCTTTTTTCTGTTTTCAACAAGAGGCTCCAAGCAGCCTTTACTCATGCGCATGAGTAAGAAAGTTTTATGATATATATTTTAAACACGATAAGATGATGTCCGACATGGAGAAGAGTTACTCCTTTCATTCAGTCATCGTTCCTGCAAACGGCGTTGTTTACTATTGTATGTTTTGGAAATGAAGGAAATGAAGCCAGTGATTCTTCTAAGTCTTTTATATACCAAACTTGAACATAGTAATGTATGTAGGGTTGTAGGAGATGCTGCCTTGACTCTTAACGCTCTTTTACCGCAAGTGAGAGTAACCGGAAGTCACTAAACAGGAAGTACACAAATTAAAATATGCGTGCATAAAATTGCATGCAAAATCCGGACACAAAAAATAAAAATTAATAATAACAAGAAAAACGGAGCCGAAGCCTTACCTCATGCCGCTTCGCGCAAGAGTAATAAGGGATATCTCAGTGAATATCATGGGCCATTTTGTGTGTCATAGGAAAAATGTCTCAGCCATTTTGTCCGATTTATGTCATATTAGGGATTATAACTTACAGTAATCAAAATGAATTTTTGGTAAAAATTTAAGGATATGTTTTCTGTGTTAAGTATCAATTGTGTTATACTTTACCGATTTAATTTTTGTCGTCCTTTTCTATTAAATGTTGTCTGCTTAAGGTTTTCATCAGACTTAACAAGCGACGAATAGAAAGAGAGCCACTGTTATCACTTGTTTATTTAGTTTCTCTGATGTTCAATTTTCAGTTTTCTTTTCCTGTACAGCAATCCATCTACATGACGGTTATGTACGAATAGATGTTGCTTTGAAATATGTTAATTGCTTAGACTGAAATAGTAGGTAAAGTGTCTGGCCTTTCAAAATGGGGTTACAGTTAAAGCATTATCACAATTTTTCATTGTTTGGCCATTTGACTGCAGTAAGATATAACATATCAACAAGGACATTAAAAGCGAGAGAAAGTGAACGTTATATCTTTTTTTAGTAAGAAATTAATAATTGTTTGTGAAGTTGATTTCCCACTTAGTTAAACTATTAGGCCATTTGTTTGTTTCGTTGTAGTTTTTGGCTGCTTGTCAGTTTCCATTGAATGATGAAGTTAAGGCACACTTGTACCATTTAACAGCGAACTCATTCGTTAGTTTTCAAACTGGGGAGTTTTATCATTTGCTTTTAATTGGAATTTTGGCTGTTTCTTGTTTTTTGAACATTTGGCAGTAGAAATGGAACGTCCTTTTTTCTGTTTTTGTTTTAGTTTAAAGTTCAGTTGTTTGTCTATGCCCACTAACTAAGGTTTTAAAGTTGCGTTTACACAGTATTGCAAAGAAATGGAGGCTCGTTTTCTGTTGTGAGTTCAATTTTGTCCAATAATTACGATTGCAAGTAAATTGCAGGTAAAGACAATTTTTCAGTCCCAATGTGAGAAAATTTGCTACCACCGATGTAGTTTTGGTATTTTGTTATCTAAATATATGTGAAAAGTACGTTCGGCGTGGTGCGTCATATACAAAATCCCGAGTTACTTCACAAAGCGCATAGTCTCAACAACAACAGCATTAGCACCCAACCACAGGTTTGCTAACAAACACACTGATTAACTGCATCGCGCAGTCATGTAGAATTAACTCTCAGATCAAATATGAATAGTGTGAAGAATTTCAAACCTGAAACATTTTGTAAAAGATTGTATCACTGGAATCCACATATCAGTTTAGAAACAGCTTTGTAGTATGTATTATTTAGATCGTTGAATTTTTATGACGTCGTGTGCAAAGCAAAAATATAATTGATACAGGACAACAACACGATAAACTTGACTTGGTATTTCGAGCATCACCCGTACATGCAATAACTTTGTAGCTTGGCAGTGTAAAAAAGTTCAAGCCAAAACAGACATATCTTCATTTAAGGTGGCTAGCAATAATTTCCAGAATTTTCCATCACCTATACTTTGATGGATCAATACTATAATTCTTTATCAGTCGATGCTCAATAATGGTATCAAAGAAATGCCCAATCATTGGTGAACAAGTTGTGGCCTCTTTTATAAAGTAATAGGTTATCATAGTAACAGTATAACCTGTTAAAGACACCCTTAATTTTAGCTTTACGTGCTTATAACTAAAAAACGAGCTGGACGACCCCAATTTTTTATTATCGAATTATAATTGGCATGTTAATATACAACTTTTTGCAAAGTTAAAAACATTCTGTACATAGGGCTCAGAGCCACCTTAACTTTTCAAAATTTTACGGTGGCTCTGAACCCTATATACAGAATTTTTTTAAACTTTGCAAAAAGTTGTATATTAAAGGATGGTTTCACGGTTCGGCGCATGTGCACAGATTATAATGCTTTATTCGCTTTCTTACCAATTTTATTGGTTAAAAAAACCACTCACATTTATCGTAAAAACTCTTATTCTTCGGCCATTTCAACTTTAACAGAAATAAAATACACACTGCGGTTATAAACATGACAAAACAACGTATGTTGTAAAAAACTTTGATCAATGACTTGACGTTTCGTATGCTTCAACATACATCTTCAGAAGTGACGGTTGGATATAATACAATAAAATTTAAATGCTATGGAGAAAGACTGGAACCTAATTAAAAGAAATGACAATAGTGAAAAAATGATAATATACAGACCTATCTTAAAGTCTGCTAGAAAATGTTAACATATTTACTTCATTAACATTATTTACTTCAATAATCACACACTATATTTAGTCCAAACAAAGCGAAGGATGACCAAAATTTACAGAAAATTTCAAAGAATAACACCGATAAAGTCGACACTGAATAAAACCTTTGACCCGAAGGATTTATTCTACGCTCTGGTGGCTTTCATGGCAAACATGGGTATGCATAATCATCCATTCAATCAGCTGACTGACCGCAAATTTCCCGCCAGAGTTATCTACTCGCTTCCGATTGGTCTAAACAATGAAATTAAATGTTTTACGTCATAACTTGCACGTGCTCCGAACCGTGAAACCCTCCCTTTAACATGTTAGTTACAATTCGATAATAAAAAATGGGGATCATCCAGCTCGTTTTTTAGTTATAAGCATGTTAAGCTAAAATTAAGGGTGTCTTTAACAGGTGATTCTGTTACTATGGTAACTTGTTACATCATAAAAGAGACTACAACTTGTTCACCAATGATTGGGCATTTGTTTGATACCATTATTCAACCATCAACTGATAAAGAATTATAGTATTGATCCATCAAAGCATAGGTGATGGAAAATTCTGGGAACTGTTGTGAGCCACCTTAAGGCATTCGAAGTTAAGTTTTAGGTTGAGACAAGGGATTAGTTAGTTATCAGTCCAGTCCACATTTATTTATTTGTAATTTTTTAATCACCTAGAATTTTAAGGTTGACAATTTCCTAATCAATTTGTAAACCTTAACAGTCATTCGTCTGGTTTGAAGATTTTGACGCTAATACACAACAACAACAACAACAATTTATTCAACAAGAAACAACAACAACAATGTATAATTAGTATAATTAGTATAATAATGAAAGAGTTGACTGATTTGTTTGCCCTGCAAATAGCTGGAAAGCTAATCGGGGCGGGGCAAAACAAGTACATGAAAAATACAAATATCTACAAAATCAAAAACCTTATACTATTGAAAAGCCTTGCAGATTGCACATAATAATGAATAAAAACAGAAGTTAAGTGATCAAATTGAATTAAGACAAGGATTCTCTGACTATAGTAAGTGTATCTATGTACTTATACTTTATTAATAATCATGGAGATTTGAATATAGTCATCCTCCTTTTCTAAAATATTGAATAGCAATTTGCGGAGAGCTCTTTTGAAAGCATTCTTAGGAAGATCCGTTATATAGCGTGGTATCTTATTCCACAGCTTTACTCCGAGCCGAGAGAAACGTTTTCATTAACATATTACATCACATCTATTGTCCTTTGTTCACATTTTGGCTTTCTTAGTTAGAGAGCAATTCATCGGTGAAAATGTTGCAGCTGTTTTTCAGCAAAACGCATAGGTCATTTTCTCTATACAAAATTATTGAAGGTTGCTAAGGTAACAAAACAATTTCTCAGTGAATAATTTAGGCCATTTTGCTTTAAGTAATGCTCCTCATACGAACTACGGTAAACTTAATTGTTCTGCGGCACTGGCTCTTTCCCACATAGAATATCTTTGGTTTCAAGAATATCTTTGGTTTCAAGAATAGAGGAGGGTCTGATGGTTCATAATTGTATTTCATTATAAAAATAAAGAAACTCTATGTGCGTCAAATAAATTTTAGGAAAATGATCGTGCTTAACCAAACAGAATAGCAGAAGATAATAGCTAATAATTTTGCTTTTTTGATGAAGTTCCCAAATACAATGTCTTTTAAAAATTGCACGTTGAGCTATTGGGTCTCAAATTACTTGAAACCTTTAAAAAAATTGACAAATTGCACTTTGAAACTTAACTTTTTAGCGGTTTTTGAGTCTAGGCCAATGAGATCACTAGTTGTAACAATGAAAAATGGTGACATTCCATCGTGTATTGCCATTCAGCAATTTTTCTTCTTATGCGGATCATTACTCAAGGATTTACGACACCATTACGCAGACAAAAAATGTAATCCATTTGTTAGTTTGCAGTTACGATTTAAGATAACCCATGATTAAGAATTGAAGTTGAAGGCCTCACTTTTTGCTTATCTGTTTCCGATAAGTGACAATTATGAAACGCTTTTTCAGTAGATATTTAAGGCCATTTTGTCTGTTTACCGTTACGCTTTTGCTTCTAGATTTTTCTCTGTTTTTACAAGATTTTATTTGTTTGACGGTCAGTGTGAAATTAGAAGATCATTGTATTTTGTTTTAGTTTAGATCTTTTCACAAGTCACTTTTCTGTAAGGCATTTTCCTTGTTTTGTTTTGACCTTGATAATGGCAGTTCGTCAAGTTTTCGGTAAGGGGTTTATAGTTAAAGTGCATATGAACCGAACATTCTTTTTGCATAGATATAACATTTACCCTTTGAAACACACGATTCCAAAGTTTGATACATTAAGGGGAAAAATTGTTGAACTTACAAGCGCATAACGTTGTGCGATTTTACCCTAAAAAATGGTCACAAAATTCAAGGGACTGGGGCCGAGTTGTGACGATGTTTACGCTCAATGACTCTCAGTGAGTTCTTGCCGCTACGGAGGATTTAAGAGGGAAAAGATTCAGAAATGGATAGATTGTCTAAAGTTTCAAGCAACCATGAGGAAGTTGAAAGCGACGAAGATGAAGATGTGGAGGTCTACAGCCAAGTTACACTGTATCAGGACGAACTTCTCTTTCCGCTTAGTTTTCTTACTCTCCACCATACTAGCTGTACCAGATTGATCTGATCTTGCAACCAACATAACGTCACATCACGTCACGTCACGTCACGTCACGTCACGTCACATCACGTGACATTTTGATATTTTGGCCGCGCGATTTGAAGACCATTTTTAGGCCAAAATAGAGTAACTTTGAACACTTGTAACTTCGACAATTTTTACCCTAAACGTCTCAAACTTCGAAATCGTGTGTTTCAAAGGGTAAATGTTATAACTGCGCAAAAAGAATTTTCGGTTCCTATGCACTTTAAGGTGGTTCCCAACAGTTACCAGCACTTTCCAAGACTTACATTTTGATGGGTCATTAAAACTACTCTTTATCAGTTGGTGCTACAATCATGATATGAAACGATTGGTGAATACGTTGTTATAATTTTTGTGACACAATGTTACTATAGCAACAGTATAACGTGCTGAAAACACCCTTAGTTTTAGCTTTAAGTGTTAATAACTCAAAAATGACTCGGTGAACCTCATTTTTTATTGTCGAAATTTGATCAGTGGGATAAGACGCAACTTTTGGCAAAGTTTAAAAAAAATTCTGTAGGTGCAACTTTGCCAAAAGTTGCATCTTATCCTACTGATCAAATTTCGACAATAAAAAAATGGGGTTCACCGAGTCATTTTTGAGTTATTAATACTTAAAGCTAAAATTAAGGGTGTTTTTAGCACGTTATACTGTTCCTATAGTAACATATTGTGTCACAAAAATGATAACAACGTGTTCACCAATCATTAGGCATTCATTTGATATCATGATTGTAGCATCAACTGATAAAGAGTGGTTATAATGACCCATCAAATTCTAAGTCTTAAAAAGTGCTGGAAACTGTTGGGAACTTGGGAGCCACCTTAAAGGCTACGAATCGAATGATGTTTGGAAATTGTAGTTCATTTGTCCGATTCAGATTTTTTCAATTGTCAGTCATCCAGATATCGATAATTAAGGCCTTTTTTTCTTTTCGAGAGTTTTCAATAAGCAGGGTTTATAGTTTATAGTTTATAGTTTATAGTTTTTTTGTCTGTTTGTCTGTTTGTCTGTTTCAAAGATATTTTGCTTGTCAGTTCGCAGTGTGAAGTTAGAAGGCCAGGTTATGTTTACGTTTACATCAAGGGATTTGAATAGACTACTTAGTGAAATAGTGGATTATTTTGTCAGTTCTAATTTTTTCTTTTTAATATCAGCTTTTATCAACGTTTTTAAATTAAATCAAAATGATGAACTGCGAGCAATTGAGATTTTTCTTATCTGTTATCAATAGGTGAATCTTTGTTACAATTGTTGCCTCACCAGTATATGCATGCGAGTCGATCCTCTAATCGAACTACAAAAAAGTCAACTCCGAATTTTGAAAGGGTATAACGCAATTAGCTTCCCTGAACATTTGAGCGCGACATGCTAAATACTCTTCGTGCTGTGCTGTTCTGTTCTGTTTTGTTTTGTTTTAAAACTCAAACTTTTACAAAGAGTTATGTATGGCTCATGAGCGCTTTTTATACCCAGCAATTTTGCAGTCTTTGATAGCTGATAGTTCGTTAAACAGGACATGCAAAGTGCTAAAAATTGCATATATTACAACTAAACTGAAGTCAATTCGTATTTAGCATGGTGTCTTCTCTATGTGTAAAATGTAAACAATGAGGTCAGCAAAGATTCCTCCATAAAGGTTTTAAGTTCAACAGCTTAATTATACGTTGCTGGCAATGAACTACTGCGAGGATAATCAATTTCACTCAAAATTTTTAAGGCTGCGAACTGGCCCTAAATTTATTTTAGATTTTTCGCTTTTCGCTTTTCGCAATATTGTCATGTAGATCGGGTGGTTATTTCGTCAGTTTTCCTGTTAGGAATTTTGGTTATAATTATTAACGATCAGCGTTCTGCATTCAAGTACGTTGGTTATATCTGTGTTGCACTGTATCAGTACTTAAGGTGTTTCGATACAGTTTTCTGCAGATCATACCTACATTTTTCAATCGGCTTTTAAGCAGTGTTCTCTAAGTCAGATCAACGTGGAATTTTCATAACTGGATGATTTTGAATTGTAGTTCGGTAAGGTGAATTTTCTGGTGAAATCAATATAACCATGATGACGCTAGACATTAAACTTTGAAATCAGTAAGGGAAATTTTGCGCGTTTAAGATTTCGCATTAAAAATGTCACGATGTCAAGCCACAAAGAGTAAGTTTTGAAATTTTGTCACGATTTATTTGAAATCAAACGTACAGATTTTATTTTTGCCATATACCATATTTTAAGATGTATATGCGGGTTTTTAAATGCAAAATGTTATTTTGCATGTACGTTTTTTCCATGGTAAACGCTGTTTAAATTTCTAAAATTTTCCCGCCAAAAGACTTAGAAAAATACGGGCGCTCAAAATACGCATGCGCCGTTTTTTTTAAAAAAGAAATTGATTTTGCAACCTTGTGTTATCTGTATATTCTTTTTCTTGTGTTAGTTAACATTTGTTTAAAGGGTTTAAATTTTCCCGCCAAAAGACTTAGAAAAAATACGGGCGCCCAAAATACGCATGCGCCGTTTTTTTTTTAATTTTTCTAAGCTAGTATTAAATTGTATTTAATATGCAGCACTGTTGTTTATTTGTCATATATTTATTATTGTATTAGAAGTCAACAACAATAAAAGTTCTTTCAGTTTCATTGTATTCTTTATTCTCTTATTTATATTGTCAATGTTTATTCCACAAGTTAATTAATTAAGTAAAAATCATTTAACTAATTAAAGGTGTCACAAAATTTTTCTTCCTATATATACTAAGTCTTTTGGCGGGAAAATTTGACAAAATTTGCACAGCGTTTCCCCTGGTAACAATTTTAGCAAAAAATTTAACGAGGATACACTTGAAAATTTAAACCCGCCAAAAAGTATACCACGTCTCGTGCAAAACTTTTCTAACAAACCTCACGATTTAACGCTGGTTTTCACAAACAGCAGAAATATAAGAAAAAGAAACATACTTGTTCTTCTTATGTTGTGCTCATTAGGAATTAATGCGAAATAAACGTAATCACAAGAAAAATAACCAAGTTTTTTTCCTTATGCTTATGTTTATGCCGTATCAATTCCTACGAAAATAGCACAAGAAGAACAAGTGTGTTCATTCTTCATATGTTTGTACTAATATTTTTGTCGCCAGTGAAAACCAGCCTTAAATCTCTATAATTATTGCACGAGACAGTGTATACATGAAGGATATTAAAAGAAACATGGCAACCTGTTAAAAGAATTCGTGAAAATTGTTTGCATACTAGATAAAACGTTTTGGATCACGAAAACTGAATCAAAGCTTACGTTCTCTTATTGTATATTTTCTAAGTAATTTTTGCTTCTGATTTCATTTGATACTGGACATTTTTCGATTTTTCATAGCTTGCCATGTTGCTTTTAATAACAAGACCTTTAACTGTTGGCCAGTTTTCTTTGCAGCACAGAAAAATGACAAAAAGTGCGTAGAATAAGCACCAAAAATGTTATTTTACTTAGTTTGGAGCAAGGAAAATATTTTAGAACATATTCAACAAACAATTGCTTGGCTCCATTTTCTTCCTAGAGATCTTGTTGTGCACGACCCCAATTTATCAAAATCTTGTTTAAAAATTACTGTTTGCTAAGTTTGGAGCAAGTGAAATAATTTAGAGTATTTCAACAAACAATTGCTTGGCTCCATTTTCTTCTAGTTTTTTCTTGTTGTGCACAAGACCAATTTTATATATCAATATCAATATCCAAATCAAAATAAAATTTTTTATTCTGTGCTACATCGAATGCCAACAGGAAAACGTCTTTTCCTCCACTTAAAAACTACATTTAAGAGAGCCCATTTATAATACCCGATGTCTGGTTTTACGTTTTACCCTAAACACGTTTCTTTTTGTCAATTGAAAATTATTCAGTATAGAAACAAACATAAATGAACTGAATCAAATCAAAGGGTTATACAGACCATGATGATAATCACAAACGAAACCAAAGTAGACATAATTCGTCTTTTTATAATCGATCCTGTATCTCTTGTCCAAATTGAGGTAAGTGGCGATATTTATATCCATTTTATTTGTACCTGTTCTTTTAAAAATTTTAAATTTCGACTTTGTTTCCAACAATTTAACGTCAATTTCTTCTGGTCCGACAGCATGAAAACAACAGAATCTCATAAGTTAACGCCAAATTATTCTTTCTACGAAATTTTGCTGAATTAATGTCTTTCTCAGTATATTAGTGTGTCGAACTTGTTCAAATTGAGATCATAGGAAAAGATCTCCCAGTAGTTTCCATTTCATTTTTCAAAACATCTTGCTAAAATGGTTTGAAGGATATACGATATTTAAAAACTCCAAGAATTTTCTGAGAATTTAAATAGAGTAACCAAGGAAAAAAGGTTAACTGAACATGTTGTTTGAAATGTTTATGCAGTTGACTTCGAAACGTTCTTTGTTGTTCTTCCTCAAGGGATAGTTTTTGGTTTGGATTTTTTTGGTCTGTATAACAGGTCTACATTGTAGTTCTAAAAAGATCTCAGTGTTGACTGACGTTTCGACAACCTTAATGGAAGTCATCTTCTGAGCCGTGTAAATTGTAAGCTGTCATTAGTCAGTTTTGCCATGATGTCATTGGCTGTCGAGACTCAAGTGCGTTTCGTTCCGTGTATTCAGTGTTCATCTGCTCTGTTGAAAAGTCATTTGTAGGCCACAGGAAGCTGTTGGCATCGGTAAAGGTGGCTCCCAACAGTTTCCAGCACTTTTTAAGACTCAGATTTTGATGGGTCATTATAACCACTCTTTATCAGTTGATGCTACAATCATGATATCAAACGAATTCCCAATGATTGGTAAACACGTTGTAATCATTTTTGTGACACAATTTGTTACTATAGCAACAGTATAACGTGCTGAAAACACCCTTTATTTTAGCTTTAAATGTTAATAACTAAAAAATGACTCGGTAAACCCCATTTTTTTATTGTCGAATTTTGATCAGCAGGATAAGATGCAACTTTTGGCAAAGTTTAAAAAGATTCAGTACATGGGGTTCAGAGCCACCTTATATTTTCGAAAAGTTAAGGTGGCTCTGAACCCCATGTGCAGAATTTTTTAAACTTTGCCAACAGTTGCATATTATCCTGCTGATCAAAATTAGACGATAAAAAATGGGATTCACCGAGTCATTTTTGAGTTGTTAACACTTAAAGCTGAAATTAAGGGTGTTTCAGCACATTATACTGTTTCTATGATAACATACTGTGTCACAAAAATGATAACAAAGTGTTTACCATTCATTGGGCATTCATTTGATACCATGATTGTAGCATCAAGTAATAAAGAATGGTTTTAATGACCCATCAAAATCTAAGTCTTGGAAAGTGCTGGAAACTGTTGGGAGCCACCTTAAGTGGTGTTTGTTCTACGTCATAGTCCGTATGGTAGGTGACGTATTGGACAGAGTCCCTACCTAAGTCAATTCTGTGATTAGTGTGTAAAATGGTGTTCAGTCAGTTGCAGCATTTGATCTTATATTCCGCTCCTTGTCTGTCTCTAGGTTCGTCTTTGTCTTAAACGTTTGTTAATAGTTGTCGTCAAGTAGTACTTTATAATTCACATGACATGATTCTAAAGATGACTTCCGCTCAGGTTGTCGAAACGTCAGTCATTATCAACAATAACAATTCTTTTCAGAACTACACTCAGCCGGACGATCACAAACGACAGACTACTGATACTCCTGGGTTTAATTTACAATTTACAAGGTCTATACTCGAAAACACCAGACATCAGGACTTTATAAACTAAGCTCCTAAATATACATACGATCGACAAGAGAACACAGGGACTCGATTTCAGGGAAAAGCTACCTAATAATTTTTGGCATGCACGACTGAGAATAATTTGCCGTAGATTAAATAAACAAAAAAAAAAACAAGTGAAAAAGAAAGAAAGCAACTTGTAAAGGCCTTTGTTCTCTTGTCAATCAGTTGATGTAGGGAACGTGTGAATAATTGTAAGGAGCACTGACAGGACACCCCAGATTTTGGTTAAAATGAAAATTAATTGAATAAATTAAAATTTGCCTTCTAAATTAACTGAAATAATTTTGAAAAGGAAAGTTATTTAATAACAACCTATTAGACGTGTCCATTTTTATTCTTGCGATAGATCGAATTGTGCACGAGCCAAATTTAACAAAATCTTTTAAAAATGATCTTCCTGCACTGCGGATTATGATACATAAATAAACTAAGTTTAGAGAAAGTGATTCAATTTAGAAAATTCAACAGACAATTGCTTGGCTCCATTTTAAACACATAAAAATTCCAGGAAAAATGATTGAATAAATATTTGCCCTTATAAATTAACTGAAATGTTTCTTGTTTCTGGAAAACTCGCGAGTTTATGCACAAAATACAAACTTTCATTTTGAGCTTCTAGTTCATACCAAATCGTACTTCGTTTGAAAGTGTGAAATTACTGAGGAAAATACGAAATAATATTTGAAAAAGAAATCCCTTTCTTTATAACAGACAATTTGATCAACTAATTTGGCGTGTACTGACAAAGCTATGACTAGTTTTCGAAAAACTGTCAGTGCCACGTTAAGGTGGCTCGACTGGGTTTTTCGGCGACATAACATCCCAACTTTGAACAGCTGATACTTCACTGTCTGAGCTCGGTCAGGCAAGCTGCTTGATACATGTACTAGGGGTGAAATGAACTTTCCAAAAAAGTAGATTTGATTGACATCGGTGTTACTTTTGTGAGTAAAATAAGCATATTTAAGACATTGCTTTTGATCAAATCAACTGAAATCCAGTGAAGCAAACAGGATGAAACCTTCAAGGAATGTAGTTTTATGAAACATGAATAATATGTGGTAAAAATATTATTTTAATTTATCAGGAAAACGCTGGCATCGACGAAGTACCAGAAGGTAATGTGAATTTTTAATTTTTTGATGAAAAATATTCAACCCACTTTTATTCGAAAACGCTCTAATAGAATTTTTCAAACTTTGCAGTCTTGAAGACTTACATCTAGACTATATGCAGCATACAGTCGTTTTAAACGTTTGTCTAGATGTTGAGAAAATTAGTAATATGCAAAAACTATGACGTCATAAGATCGTTGTTATGGTAACACCGATGTCAATCAAATCTACTTTTTTGGAAAGTTCATTTCATCTCCATGAAAATGTGTCAAGCAGCTTGCCTGACCGAGCTCAGACAATGAAGAATCAGCCGTTCACAGTTGGGATGTTATGTCGCCAAAAAAACCCAGTCAAGCCACCTTAAATTAAGATAATTTTGAAAAGGAAAGTTGTTTAAATTAGGAGTTTGCAGGTGATGAACTGTCAGTGCCACCTTAAAAATACAAACATCCACCACATCAACTGAAGTTATAACTGTAACGTTTATACCTACACGCTAAGCGATCGACCAAACAATTTCAGTGAATTTTTGCAAGCAATTTTTATTACATTTTGACATTTGTTTTGCATAAAGAAATGCGCACCGGAACAAAAAACAAACCGTAAACTGAATCGTCAAATTATCAACATTTAAGTCAAACGATCGCTTAACGCCCAAATGGTGGCTGAGATTAAAATTGTCAGAAGTTATTTTACCTGAGACCTTCCTTCCATTGCAAAACCTATGCTGATTTGTTGGTTCAGACAGTAAGCAGCCAGTACGCGATCCAGCAAAATGAATAAACTTCAATATCTCCTCGGTTGTTCTCTTCCGCTCAGAATCAATGCATTTGATACAACTAATACAAACAAAAGTATTTGCTCATGTTCAGCCACCATTTGTAAAAAAATATATATGAAATAAAAAGTTCTCATCTTTGAAGAGTTCCTTCCTGCTTTGTCCATTCCAGTTTTTCCTCTTGAATTGTCTCTTCAGTCCTCCATTTTCCTGGCTTTGATACTCTTTGAAGTTCCTGAAAATACAAATGAACGATTGATAAGATAAATGTTCAATTTTTATTTTACAGACGACTAAGGTTTGAATTTTAGATGCATTGGACGTGGTTTTCAATTCATCACAAGTAAGCTGTCCACAATGAAAGAGTAGAATATTTCTAAACAAAATTTCAAAATCTTGTTTCAGCATTAGCTCCTGGTCCTTAACTATACAAATTTTTATTTTCAAACAGTATATGCAGCATGGACGAAGTAAACCAGCCAGTTATTTTTTGAAGGCCAACTCCTTCGCTTATTGCACGACAAACGAAATACTAAAAGGCAGTAGACGTTGTGAGACGACGAGAAGCTCAACGCACGTGTTCACTTCACTGAGTAAACGTTCATTCTCTTTTACTGAACAAAAATGTAACTTTTTTGCGAAGCGGTTCTTACCTTCGGTTGGAGTTGTGGGCGACTTTTTCCTTGGCAGTAAGTCTTCCCGGAGTCTTTCAAGTTGCCTCTAGAGCGCCAAAACGTTTTCAAACTTGCAAGACATCTTTACACGAACACGACCTGCTTGATTTGCGGCGAGGGTTGCGATTTTTTCATGAATATTGATTAGACACTTGGGCCAATCGCGTGGCGATAAATGTGCACGCTTTTCAGTGATGAAAAACACACTACAAAGAAAGGAATAGAAACATAGAAATAATATAGCTGTTACAAAATTGGCGAGACAGCGATTAATACTGAGTAAAATAATATTGGTAAAGTGCTTTTTTCAAAAATTGTTGAGCAGCTTTTAATTTGGGATGCAATTATTTTTCGTACGACACGTGATGTGGCCATGACAACCAATCTTTAACAGGCATGCCGTCTGAAATGTTGAGTTTTATTTGCTATTAAATTCATTTCTTGTGGTAAGTTTCTTGGGTATCTGTACATGCAAGTCTGGGTGACCAATCGTTTTATATGGCTGCCCCCAAATTATGGAACAATCTTCCCCTTATTATTTGAAATATCTCTCCTGTAAATAGTTTTAAAAAGTCTCTTAAAACACATTTGTTTCAGAAGGCGTTTCTTAGCTAATTGTTCAATTATTATATAATTTCATTACTGCATATCATAATCATTGTTGTTAATTTTAACGAGAACTTGTACTAGAGATGTATTTTATGATTTGTAAGTAGTTATATTTTCTTAAACATTGTAATGTGCAGCTGAAAATGTTATCTGCGCAATATAAGTTAATTATATTATTATTATTATTATTATTATTATTATTATTATAGATAATGACAACAACAAAAAAATTATAGATAATGACGGTTCCTTATGTTATCACTTGATGTCAGTTTGGAAATTAAATTATTTGAATATTTTCTGAACTAAATAATTAAAAAAGAAAAGAAGAGTTGTCGATCTAAAAAAAGGCAAGTGTAACTCGCGTTTAGAACGAGGAATATTTGTGTACTCGTTTACCTTTCGTGTAACTCGTGATTAGAACGAGGAATATTCATGTACTCCATTAACCTTGTGTGCAACTCGCGTTTAGAACGAGGAATATTCATGTACTCCATTAACCTTGTGTGTAACTCGCGATTAGAACGAGGAATATTCATGTACTCCATTAACCTTGTGTGTAACTCGCGATTAGAACGAGGAATATTCATGTACTCCATTAACCTTGTGTGTAACTCGCGATTAGAACGAGGAATATTCATGTACTCCATTAACCTTGTGTGTAACTCGCGATTAGAACGAGGAATATTCATGTACTCCATTTACCTTTCGCGCAACACGCTTTTAGAACAAGGAATGTACACTCCATTTGTCTTTCGCGCAACACGCTTTTAAAACGAGGAAAAAAAATGTATTCGGCCATTAACCTTTCCCGCGTATAACCCGCGTTTAGAACGAGGAATATACATGTACTCGATTCAGAATTCATCCGTGAAGTATCTCCTATTCTTTTACGTTTTTAAAAATAATTAACACGTGTAACAATGACGCTATAATTTAATTTAACTTAATTTATTTGTATTAATTTACTGAGCGACCGCTGGCCGCTCCATTGCCGAAGGTTAAAGGTTAAAGATTAAAGAGTGATTTTACTTTGACCATGAAATCGTTAGAAGAATAGTATGCACTATATTAGACTATAATTCCATTGTTTTCTTTTGTTTAATTTGCGCTATCACACACTGTTAGATATAGTGTTTCACGGGTTAAGTGAAACCACTCTACCATTCGCCCAACGCGCGCTTTTAGAACGAGGACTTTATATACATGTCAGTCCATTTATGCTTCGTTTATAACTCGCTTCTAGAACTAGGAATACGCGTATTTTTTCTTTTATCGGTTAATGGAGTACATGATATTCCTCGTTCTAAAAGCGAGTTACACAAAAGGTTAATAACAACATTAAGCATAAGTTTACAGCTTGAGGATAATTAATTTGAAAAATACTAAAAATAAACTGTGGATAGTCAATTGATTCGTAAAGAATATTACTTGGAGGTGAAAACAAGTAGTTGTATGATAAATGATCAGTCCCGGGTGACGTCATCTAATTAGCATTTTGTAAATTCATATCTCTATAACTCACTAACACGACGTTCAAAACAAGAAATATTTCACCATTTAACTATTCAATGTGCGTAGAGTTGATTCTGGAAATATGTATTTAAGGGTTATAGGCACTTTAACCTTACTGCTCTAAATGCCATCAAGAATAATAGTCAACTGTTTCTTCCAATTTCAGGTGAGTTTGGGAGAATAACAAGCTATAACAATTTAAAAAAAATTAATCAAAGGCTCCTTAGAGCCAACCCGTGAATTTGAAATGCGCAACGCGTTTAAACGTAATGCGGTAAGCTTATGTTTTCACTCTGTTACGGTTCAATATATTTGATAAATGCAAAAAATAAAAATACAGTACATCACTTTCATAATGTTCAGTCCGAAGAAGAAAGAAAAAAAAAAGGAAAAAAAATTAAAAAGATAAAAACAGCAGAATAGGGAATCGAACCCGGGCCGTATGATCTAATCCATGCACACTATCCACTACACCACTGAGGACTAGCTGCCGGTAACAGTAATTTTTAAGGGATATAAGATAATATGCTGTTAGCCCAGACCATATATAAGAACTAACCCTTTCGATACACTGGAAATACTGGAATCAGTGCTTAAACCTAAATACTAAAATCAGTGCTTCAACCCTAGATACTGTAATCCGACCCTAAATTACACTGCAATATATCTAAATACATTACAATGAGGGATACATGAAGTACCATACATTATGATCAGGGATACACCAAGTACCTAGGTATTTTTTGTGGTATACCCGTCCCGCTGTTAAGAAGGCCAACGGGCTCATATGTTCCTTAATGTACGTCACAGTTCCTTTGTTTGAAGTCACAAGTTCCTTTGTTTGAAGTTATGTGTTCTTTAATCTACGTCACGGATCCTTTGTTAACCGAGAGGACCGAGGGGAGACTAATGCGAATGGTGGACCAAAATGGCGGCAAATTTCGAAGACTTTAAAAAATCATAAAAAAATTCACGTTGTGCTGAAATCAAAAGATGTTCATTACGTGACGTGTAGATTTTTATACGAAAATAAAAAAATTTAGGTTATGAGCACGTTAAGCATCACAACGACAATTTTAACACCATTGTTCCGTTAAAATCGTCCCGAGTTGCTGCGTTGGGTTAAAACAGGGGCGTAGCTAGGATTTTTCAAAGGAGGGGTGACACTGTCACACTGAGGGTACTTACCAGATTGTCGTGTCGACATCCACGCTGTGTTTCACTAAAATTATCTCATAAAGGTGGGGGGGGGGGGGGGGTTCACGGGTACCCCAGGACCCCCTAGTTACACCCCTGTAAACAACCACTGATTTCGTGTTACATCAAAGCTCAGAAATAGTTGCCAACGAAACTTATAAGGTGGATATAAAAGACGCAGATGCACTGTGAGGATTTTCATAGAAAATATTTATTTATTAGATTATACTTTTATTTCATAAATGTCATCGAGAAAATCATAACATGACAAGTGAAATTCCTTTAGAGTTATTGGACTATGTATTGAACCAGCCACAACAGATATTGCACACCAGTAATCTTGTACCCAGGTATCACTCATACTTGTACTGTACTAACCGTGGGAGATCTGGGCCGAGTTGTTCAAAGCGCGATTAAGCTAACCCAGGGTTAGCGTCAACAACAACAACAACAACAACAACGATTTATTTTTCAAATAATAAAACAAAATATAGTAGCAACCCACAAATAACTAGAGTTAATCGTGGTGCATTGCACTTTTATTTGACGTAGCGTCAATTTTGATTCCAGTAAAATAATTAATCAATGGAGATTTCTCCAAAGTATT
Organism: Cladopsammia gracilis; assembly: GCA_022457155.1. Classification (NCBI taxonomy): domain Eukaryota; kingdom Metazoa; phylum Cnidaria; class Anthozoa; order Scleractinia; family Dendrophylliidae; genus Cladopsammia; species Cladopsammia gracilis. Next base: position 923,328 of record JAJGOT010000141.1, on the reverse strand, counting down.
TTTGCCCTTTTGTTTAGACTTTGATTTGTCTTCACATGTAGCATAACATTAGCTTTTGAAAACCTTTGAAACGAAAGAAAAGAAATCCTCAGATGAGTTTTAATCCTGGGTTAGCGTTAATCAGCTTTCGAACAACCGAGCCCTGGGTACTAGCACACAGACTAATCATGTGATGTTTCACGTGATTTAAGCTCAGTGTTTCCTCATTTGCATTTATTGCAATTCAATTCATGGCTAAAAAAAATAGAAATAAATTACATTACAAAAAATATATATATTATAAACTAGAGATAACCATAGGAGGTCCGCAAAAGAGTCCTAGACCCCATTCTAGGCGGGCCCCAATGTTCAAAACACATTAAAAGAATTAATAAAGAATTTTATACTAAAATTACAATTACAAATTACAATTAAAAAATAGTATTAATCTAAAAAATTCAGTAGACTCCTTTTAGCACATAGTTTTAGCACACTCCTTTTAGCACATTTAGTTAATAAAGTGCAATAGTTATGAAACCTGAGAAATGTCTTTGTTCGATGTTTTTGTTATAGTTTTTCGGCCTTGGTCCTGCACAACACAATAGATGTTGATCTTTTGTTCGAGCAACTGACCAATAGAAATGGTGCTATTAAGTTATTCAGTCATAGGGTGTGATCAAAAAACAAAAGATGTGCAAGGTCACGGTCCGTTCAACATAAATTGTAGCTCCTTTGTTATCGCCATTGAAGTCTGCAAGGATTCATAACCAGTCCCTTGATTAACTACGTGTAGCAAAAACCGTTTTCACAGAAAAAGTATTTTTTCCCCATGGCTATTCAAGAATAGTCGTGTTCTTTTGAAATATTCTGTCTTTGAAACAAATAGAAAATTTTTTGTGTAGTGTCTGAAATAAGGGCAAAACAGATAAAGCCAGGTTCAGATTCTAGGAAACGTTTACCACTTCCCAGCACCTGGGAATCCTTCTCCCTACACTCTCCATTTCCACCTCCCATAGACTTCCCGCCTCTGTCACCCCCCCCCCCCCCCCCCCACAATATCCATTTTTTTAGAATTGGTATTTCGTGTATTTTATCTTTGTTTTTAAAAAAATATGCCCTATAAATAACTACTGCACTTATCAGCAGCTATCCCAAGGGGAGGGGGAGTGACCCCAGGGAGGCTCCACACATTATTACAATGGGATCAACAAATCCCCCCAAGGTATTTATCATGTGCGGTCTATTACTTGAGACCTCAAATGTGGATCTCCCTGCCTCCGCCGCCCGCCAACAGCCAACGATAAGTGCAGATCTGTATTAACAAAAATAATGTATGACTACTTTGTATCCACCATTGTTACGTGTAGCAGTGAAAATATGAAATAGCTACATGTACCAACACTTAGCCACTGTGACAGTTCCAAGCTGCACAAAGGATTGCCAATGCTATGCTAATTTACAAGTAATACTTATAATTTGCGATTTTTTTTCTGCTGGAGTAAATCTAAGGGTACATATTTTTGCAGGTAATAATTTTTTGCAAGATATTCCTTAGTCATTTAAAACCCCTGCAAATATTGCAAATATTAAAACCCCAAAACTCCATGTCACTCAGTATATTAAAGTGTGCCAAGAAGTAGTACCAGTATTTCTACAAACAAAGAAAAATTAACTTTAATTTTGTTCCAAAACGATTCCTTTCTAGCATGTTTTCTTTCTGTATGAATGAGTAAAATACAAGCTTTTCTTTCTAGCTATAATCTTATATGTATAATATAGCACATACAGTGACAATAATGATTCAATGCTCCCGTCTAGTGTCACTAATTATCAACCCCTCCCCTCTATTAACACTGATGAACCATCCCTCCCCTCTAGTGACACTAACAATCTACCCTCACCTCTAGAGACACTTATAAAAAAATTCAACCCTCCCCTCCCCTCCCCTCAGGTTACACTTATGTTCCACCTCTCTTCCCTAATTAATAGTAGCCACGCTTGTTCCACCCTAGTCTGAAATGCGCTTGTGAAGTACACCAACCAGTCTCTCTAACCTGTAAAACAGAAAAAAGGACAGAAATAATATTATTCTTGTTAAATTGAGGTTATTCAGAAAGACAATAATAGAATACAAACAGACAAGGATGATTAATATTATATTAATTAGATTTTTAAGAGGGAAAAGGAAAACTGCCACATGTAAAATAGCACCTATTCTATTGATACTTAAATTAAGTTTATTGATTGATTGAATGTTTGTGCAAGGGTGAAGTTTCCAGAGTGGAGTCATGACTAAAAGCTGCCCTTGTGTTAAACATCAACAGTACTGCCAGATGCAAAGGCTACATTTTTACAACTTTGTTTATTAATTTGTAAAGACTGACGACTGACGTATGTTGTGTCTCTTTAATAAAGACTACCATAAATCATTGCGCATACAAATTGGCACAAACAAACATGCAGTGAAACAGAACAATTTGGCAAGCAAAGTGACTCTTTAAGGAGATCTGGGCTTTTTCCCAGACAGAATGTGGTCATTCCCACCTAGCAACAGCTGTCATTTTGCCTCACAAAATCAACCAACCATGACAACGAACATGGAATGCGACAACTAAGACTGTTAAACGCTCAACCTGAATCTGCTGTACATACAATGCACACAAAAGCAAATTGAACAGGTGCGGGATGTCAAGGCAGGCAAAACTTCTTCAAATGAAAATTGGCGCATCTGGAGTTTCATTATAAAAGCTTTTATTTCTGTTTTTATTATAAGCGCAACGTTTCGGTGTCGTACTGACACCATTATCAAGCGAAAGCGAAAGATAGAAAAAGGACGCGTTTACAAGCGAAAGGAAATCTGCATACTCTAAACAAAAAGCTTAGCCCTAAGGGAATCTGACTGTTTGTTTAGGGATGGCTTGTGCTACCGACTATCGTCATCGTGGTTATTTTTTCACGAAGAATGTGATCGTTTGAGAGGCGTCTTCTTAAAGCTTAAGTACCCTCAAGTATTAATTGAGAGATCAATTAAGAAGTTTATCAACTCCAAACAGCTGGAAATTGTGGAAGCAAGAGATCCGGTTGACAGCACGAGAATCGTGATTCCCTTCAAAGATCAGTTCTCCGCCAACATAGTTAAACGCAAACTACAAGAACTTAGCTCCAAAATAGGGCACTCTGTTCAGCCTGTATTCGTCAGCAAAAAGATCGATGAAGACCTTAAAGTGAGAGAAAAGAAACCACCCCTTGTCAATCAGCAACATGTAGTATATAAGTTCAAATGTGACTCTTGTGATGAGAGTTATATAGGTTTTACCTATAGACACCTACATGAAAGGATTGAAGAACACAAAGGCACTTCATCTAGTATAGGCAAACACTACCGCACGATGCACGATTTAACACCTAAGGACATTACAAAGAACTTTAGTGTCTTGAAAAAGTGCCAAACTAAATTTGACTGCCTATTGTATGAAATGCTCCTGATTAGAGAGCACAAGCCATCCCTAAACAGTCAGATTCCCTTAGGGCTAAGCTTTTTGTTTAGAGTATGCAGATTTCCTTTCGCTTGTAAATGCGTCCTTTTTCTATCTTTCGCTTTCGCTTGATAATGGTGTCAGTACGACACCGAAACGTCGCGCTTATAATATTTTTAACCATCTGTATTTCCAAATACACTTTGATTAAATTTCTGTTTTTGTTTTTTAATTGGCTGATTTTTTCCCACTTTTCACGGTGATTTTTAGTTGGTGAAAACCTTACAGTAGCTGGCGATATTGCTGGTCACCATCTCTTTTTGACAACCCTGCTTTAACAGGTAATATTCTTCATCAGGGACGATTGATTCGTGAAAAGGAATAGTCAGGATTCTCACTAAGTTTTAGAGTAGACGGCTAAGATATAATAGTAGGCGGCTTGGCCAAAGGCACAAATTTCTAGGGTGGACTGGGGGCATGCCCCCCAGGAAAATTTGAAAATCTAGAGGCTCGACAGAATTGCCATTTCATGCATTTTTGGCAAGACATTTTTCATAAATCACTCAACTGAGAGATTACTTTCAATGTGAAAACAAATTTACGAGAAACCTGTCTGTTCATTAGTTTTTCGTGTTAGTAAGCTTACATTTTTATTTATTTACAATCATTGCTTTGCACAACTTTCACTGTTCATTCAGGTTTGTTTAACACATATTCATTTTCCTTTTCACTGAAAAGTAGGGCGCTCAAAATTCAAAGTAGCCGGTGTCGGCACTTAATGAGAACCCTGAATAGTACATAAAGTAGTGTGGCAAGAGGAGTAGAAAATGTCACAAAACCAGTCCAGTGATTTTGCCTGCCATTTTATTATCCATTTGGCAGTCCATCATTATTTTTGCCTGCCAAACCTAAAATTTGCTGCCTGCCATTTGTTTATTGGCAGGCCGCTACTGTATTTCAAGTCCTGACATGATTGGGTTGCGCCTCGGATGGGATTTTTTATTTCCCATTCGTGCAATCCTATTTGGTCCTCTCATTTATCTCCGTTTTTTTATTTTATTTTTATATATGTATTAATTTTTTAATTTATGAGACCAATAAAGTTGATAAGTAAAGTCTAGTTATGATTTTTCCACGGGAGGAGAAATCCTAGTATATCACTGAAGTTTGATATATTAATATATATAGTTAGCCTTAGCCTAACAGCTTCACCCTCTGAACAAGCTTAACTAAGATGACTTTGAACTTAACTTAGGTAAAAGGTCGGAAGCACAAGAATTAAAATTGACGACCGGGCTATTTTTCAATTTTAGCAATTCTCAATATTACCCGACCGTCTGCACAGTACATTTAGACCGTACAAAAGTTCACAAAAACAACTTTTTCTCCGTCTAGAATAACTATTACGACTATTTTCCGAATAAAATACAGTTGTTGCTTGTCAAAAAATGCCCAATAAAATGATTTGCAAAAATACACAAACATATTTGCATAAGGCAACGCGAATATAAAATCTAAGTCTTGTTTTGTTTACATAAAATCGCTTTTCAATCTATGTAATGAATGAACAAACACATAAAAATGGACAACGCAATCTTCTTTCGAAAAATTTTATTGAAATCTCCATTAGTTTTTGTTTAAAAGCAAAACGCGTACCATTACCGTGTCTTCGATCAAATTCAAGAAATTAATACAACTGAATTTAAGCTACACGTTTATAAACAATTCTACAAAACTAACGAGAACACAACTGCAAAAAGTCAATCACAGATTGATAGCAAGATAAATTCCCATCGAAAAATGTTTTGTTTTACCTTTAAGTCCCTCCGGCGACTACTGTACTTGGAAATTCTTTAAATCTCCGCTTTGGTGCCGAAATCTGTAAAACGAACCCATCTTTTTGCATTGCTAAAAACGTATAAAGTTCCTCAAAGCAAGATTTTATCCCAGAAAGCTCTTCTTTTTCCACTAAAGCGGCTTCTGAGTATCCCTTAATTAGTATCCTGTCTTGAGTAGCAAACCGCAAAAAAAATGTTGGGTAATAACGACTTTATTTCTCCGCTAAAAACAGCAAAAAATCCTGCCACCAAGTGTTTACCGAGCTGATGGCTGTGTAGCCACGCGAAAAGCAAAGCCTCAAAGATCCCGGATGTTGTGTGGCGTCATACGCGCATGTTTTGCAACGTCATACGCGCCCGCAAATTAGCCCTGCCTAACGCTCGGACAGGCACACATGTAAAGACGCCGCCCGTGAAACATTCCGCTGGCCATGACCATGAAAAATGACGAGCATGGGTTCTATGAGTATGGGGCTGCGCAGCCGGGCCTTCGGCCCTGGCAAGTGCTCCGCTATAATGTACCAGTCAATTCCAAGACCGCCCATCCCCCCCCCCCGGGCAAACCCCCGGGCATTTGACTTTTTTAAAAAAAATTGTCAAATGCCCCACCATGTGGGCAGTTTATACGGTCAAATGCCCCACCATGCAGGGCTTCACAGAGCGTCAAATGCCCCACCGTCCGGGCAAGGAGGAATTAAAGTAACTAGTTATAATGGATTTGGCCGCGGCAGTTGCCAAGTCCGTTGGGAAATTTGATACTATGTTGCGAAGTTGTCAATTGCATTTGTCAGTTTGCCAACCAAATTGCAAACTTTGAAACGAAGTTGGCAACTTCGGTGCCAACGAAGCCTGTATGTAAAGTCTGCAGTTGTTCTTAAACGCTATTTGCGAAGTCAAAACAATTTTTAGCCGATCTGGATGGTTTTCTTTAACATTATTTTGTAGACTTGCCAATCACGTACGCTGTAAGATGCATGCCGCTATTTCAGTTTTGAATTCGATCAACATATTATAAATCATATATTATCTTTCATGTTCACTTTAAATATCTTGCAATCTTTGCTTGTGCTGTTGTCTATATATCTCTTAGCTAGATTTAGTTTCTGAGAAAAAAATAGAACGATATTGCAACTGTAACCGGAAAGAATGGATTAAGAAATCTTTTACTTTGCGACCGCTGACCAACGTTTTTGTTGAAGTCAAATGCCCGCCCCGTCGGGCCTCGTTTCACGTCAAATGCCCCGCTATGTGGAGCTCACCTCTCGTCAAATGCCCGGGGTATGCCCGGGGGGGGGATGGGCGGTCTTGGAATTGACTGGTACATAATAATAATATATTTTTTTTACAAAACAAAGAACAGAGGTTTTCTTTGATGTTTTATCTTAAATCTGTCATCAGCTAATCATACATGTACATGTCAGAAAACAGTCAGATGCCAGTTGAATAATCCAAGCTCACCTTTTCCATGGCAGCATCTCTTTCGGCAGTAACAGCTAAGTTTCAGTGTGTCAGTCACCATTTTTTCCTGTTTTTCTGCACTGTTCGTATCTTGTCAGCCATTAAATGGCCATGTTTATCGATTGACTCAGGGTTTTCTGATGTTATTCTACCGAGTAAGGATCTCGTATGGTCTGTTGATGAAATAATGGATCAAAAATCATGATTAATGTTCTTATATTCAATGTCTACCAGCAATGAGTGAGGCTTTGACGCAATCTCGTTCCCAGAGTCCGCGTTCCCCTTGTCCAGCGGAGAAGGGGAACGCGCGGGCTCTGGGAACGAGATTGTGTGAACCATGGGTGGCAGAGATTTTTCTTGCGCGGTTTCCGGTGTCGGCTATGTCTCAATTGCTCGGTTATGTCTCGCGGCTTCGCTGCTCGTTGATCGGCCTTCGGCCGGCAAGTCACGAAGCTCGCCGCGAGAATACCTCTGGTACCCAGGGTAGGGTTTCTGCGCATATCTACTGAGTCCTCGGGAATGGAGTTTAAGTAACGCTCCACATAAGAACTACAGTAAACTTCATTGTTCTGCGGCATTGGCTCTTTCTCACATAGAATGTCTTTGATTTCAAGAATAGGGGAGGAGCTGATGGTTTATAATTATATTTCAGCATAAAAATAAAGAAAATCCATTTGCGTCAGATAAATTTTAGGAAATGTTCGTGCTTAACCAATCAAAATAGCAGAAGACAATAGCTAATAATTTAGCTTCTTTGATGAAGTTTCTTTAAAAATTTGCAAGTTTTGCGATTGGGTCTTAAATTACATGAAACTTTTAAAAAATCAAACAAAATGTACCTTGGAACCTAACTTTTTAGTAGTCTTTGAGTCTAGACCAGTGAGATCACTAGTTGTAACAATAAAAAAAGTTGTCATTCCATCGTGCATTGCCGTTAGCACTTTCCTTCTTATGCGGATCATTACTTAAGGTTCAAGGTGCATTTTGTCTATTTTTTTTTTTAAGGTTTCAAGTAATTTGAGACCCAATCGTACAACATGCAATTTTTAGAAGATATTGTATTTGGGGAACTTCATTTAAGAAGCAAAATTATTAGCTATTGTCTTCTGTTATTCTGATTGGTTAAGCACGAACATTTCCTAAAATTTATTTGACGCAAATGGATTTTCTTTATTTTTATAATGAAATATAATTATTAACCATCAGCTCCTCCTCCATTCTTGAAATCAAAGATATTCTATATGGGAAAGAGCCAATGCCGCAGAACAGTGAAGTTTGCTATCGTTCTTATGTGGAGCATTACTTAAAAAATAACATGGACACCTGGCCAAATCACCCGCGCACCCGAGCTACCCTGGGCGAGCCAAGTTTTCATACATTCCCTTACAAAACGCGGCGAACTGTTTATATGAGAATCTCAAAGTTGTCTCGGCTAGCCGGGTCACCCTCTTTCGATGGCAGGGCCGGGCCTGGCTGGCCGAGCCAACTTTTTCTCATATAACGGTTTGGCTCGGCTAACCGGGTCAACTCGCATGCCCGGGCTAGTTTATCATCAATAAACAATCAAAATGGCGGCAAAAATCGAAGTCTGGTAAAGTTTAAAATTCGTCTTGGACATCTGGCATGATTGAGTTCATCATCGATTGTTTAAAAGAGTATTTTTACTGGGACGGACAGCTTTTGACTCTTTCAGGCGGGACAACCTTTTTTTTTTCATGCGTACGCTCGGTTAAGTTGTCCCGAGTGGGCGGGTGACGCTGCTACCCGGGACAACTTTTCTCTATATAAACACGCCCTAACATGAACCAAAGTTTGGTTTGAAACGTTGTATTAAAAAACGTCTTAGCATGACACAAATATGCATCGAGAACTGGCTGACGTAATGTTTTAAATTTGTTTACTCATCAATTCTTTGACTGCTCCCTCCCCTCGTGTGCCTCGCGTTCCGTGACTCCCGGTCCGAAACCCGCTGTTAAAGTATCAAAAATGTGTTCCATATTAACGAGTTGGCTGAGGCTCACGTTACAGTTACACTACAATATAGTAATCGAATGGGATATCACAAGGTTAACGGTGATACGCTGGTAATGAAGTTTGTGGTACAGTAATTCTAAAGGGCTGGTTTTCACTAGGACATAAGCACAAGCATAAAAGCATAAGCAAGTGTGAACACCAGCGACATAAGCAAAAGCACAAGAAGAATGAACAATCCTTATACTTATGTCGCTGGTGTTGTCACTTGCTTATGCGCGAACTTGCTATAATAGGTCAGTAGAGGACAACTGAAGAAAAACACTCTCCTTTCGACTTTGTTTGCCTTCAAACAACTTTTAGTAGATTCGAAGAATTTTCTTTCTTTCTTTACTACACCCCGGGGCATTTGCACAGCAGCTTCTACATGGGGCATTTGCTAAGTGTTTCCACAAAATTCTAATGCATAAATCACGTCAGAGCTGGAGAACACGTATCGCTCAACTCCCATCCCTAATGTTGCGTTTACAAGTTTGCTTAGTTCTCGCATCTTTAAAATCAACTGTGAAGGGGAGAGCGGGGAAGGAAGCATCCACTGCCCCAACATTTGAGTCCGAGGTTGTTGTGGGAGAGAAAAACGTTCGTGCAGCTTTAGAGTGGATTTCCGAAGACTGGAAGGATTGGGGAGATTCTCAAAAGCAAATTCAAACTCTATCGTAAGGAAGGGGGGAGGGGTGGACATAAGGAGCGGACGGGGAGCGGAATGAAATTGTTCCACTAAAATTATTATTCTATTTTTTTCCTTCTTTTTTGTTTATTTTTTGTAGGAGGTGTTTGAACCTGACCCTAACCCTAAGTCGAATGAAAAGTTATCAGTTATTATTACGTCGAGTACATAACAAAAAAATAATAATAACAAAAAGGGGGCACCATGCCTGTTTTCACGTTAACTAATTTGCTAGCTTGTGACGGCAATATTGAAAATCCTAGCCTTGAGCGAGAGGCAACCATTATTTCCGGAAAGTTATTATAAGCAATGAAATACAGTATTGGTATTATTGTTATGGTATCAGAACAATGTTGCAGTACAATAGTCTTGACCATTTCCCTTAGTCGTTAAACCATTTAGACTTTTTCGTTTTCTTTAACTGTCATGAACTCAAAAGGCAGCTTCAACAGTGATGTCTTGCTGGGTATCGAAGATTTTGATAAAGGTTGTCTTCAGGAACTTGTTGTAGTAATAGGCTCCCGGCGTATCCTGGGAATTAGCTAGCGCTTTCGCGGCGGCTTCGTCTGTAGCCCCAGTCTTCTGATTCAATGATATTCCCTTGGCCTTCACGTGTTTTGGGCTGAGGGTTCTCGGCATGCTCAGATAGTAGAACTTCTCAGGTGGTACGAATTTGTCGTGGAGGCGTTTGATGCGGATCCGCTGACCTCCAGTGATCCCTGGTATAAAAAGACAATAGTATTTGGTGTCAATCAATGAATTAATCAATCAGTCAATCAATCAATCAATCAATCAATCAATCAATCAATCAATCAATCAATAATTTGATTATAAACTTAACTAGAAATTGTAATTCTTTCTTTTTCCAAAAAAAAAATCAGTATCCACATAAAAGCGGTTTTCAAATGAGTGCCGAAGATAATTTCGTAATTGCTTTGGTTTTGCATTGCTACGACTTGTGATTGGCTAAGAAATCTCGCGCCACTTTTTCAACCAATGAGAAGTAAAACCAAAACTAATTGTGGCTTGTGCACACGCGTATTCCCGCGCTTGCCGCGGTTGTGCCTCAATCAGACCGTCCAGAAGGACGTCGGACACCTTATTGAGACTTATATAACGTAATGTCGACACTTTATTTTCAATAAATTTTTAAGTGTAAAAAAGAAAATCTAAAATCCCCGCGCAGGATTGAACCCGTGACCTCAGCTAGTCTTTGGCTTACATAGCCTACCGTACCACAGTACCACCTAGCTTCTCGGGTTGCTTAGTCCTAAACTGCTACCCCCAACCTCAACTGAAAGCTAACCAGTTACTCGGTTATATAAGTCTCAATAATGTGTCCGACGTCCTTCTGGACGGTATGATTTGGGCTTGACCGCTTGCCGCCGCCCACATGTATTTGCTTTGAGTTCTAATTGGTTCTATGGATTGTCTGCCTCTGATGTGATTGGCCAGAGTTATTACTTTGGTTTTGATTTTACGACACTTAATTAAAGGCTGCTCTATCTAACCTTCATGGGTGATCTGTGTCAGACGGTACTTCCCAGCTGACTCGGCCTGGTTGGTAACGCCATCATCATCAAGGTAAAGCTTATAACCACTGTCCCGGCCCGGGTAGATGCTGAAGGTGATCGGGTTCATGTTGCCCTGAGAATACAGCTCACCGATGTACTGTTCCAGCTCCCGCTTGGGGATAATCGCACCTTCACGGACGTATATAGCACAGTTGTCTCTGCTAGGGTCGTTCCATGGGGCGTAGAAGTCAAATTCTACCCCTCCATCGACGGGAGTTTCAAGTGGCAACTCGTCATTGGTGAAACGGTACCACTGGCTCCCAGCGGGAAGGTACACAGGTCGATTTGTCTGACCTGGAACAGGAAAAGTAAAGGTGTTGTCAGCAATTTATCCACGGAATGTTATACTTTGTTTGAGATGGCAGACGATTCGGGATAGCATGTTGTAAACGACTGGGAAAAAAGTCAACAATTTTGTAACAAAACTGATGTTACATGGAGGTAGCCAGTGAGAGACTCGAGATAGCTGGGATTAGAAAAAGCAAGAATCTATCGTAATTAGCCTGCTTATCTCTACCGTCCTGTTGTTTCCTTGTACAGGAATTTTTCCTTCGCCTAGTCTCTCCCCACTCATTTGAACAAATGGGAACCGGCACAATGTAAGGAGAACTAACAAAATGATAGAGCTACCCTGGGATTGGTATTCATCCTAGCCGTCTAAAGGAGAGGGGGTAGCAATACTCCTGGTTGCTTAAATTTATGCTACAAAACCATGGTTAAGCTCTAGCCGGGGGGGGGATGCCTGTGGCTAATGTGTGACATAACCCTACCCTACTTCGTAAAAACTCGGGTACTTGAACACCTTTCCCCACCACCCACCCTCTAAAAACATCAGTCAAACCTGGATTGACTATTGGCGCGACTAAGATGTCCTTTCCTAGGAAGAACTGATCATCCAGGCGGTTAGATGTGTAACCATTAAATCCCCAGCCATGTTCGTCATCAGCGTAAGGATCATTGTTAAACTCTCCTGTTTTGTGAAGAATGTTTAGTTTTAAGTTAGTTTGAGATTCGTCTACCTATTATCATGGCCATTCAAATGAAAGCTATTGAGCAGCACTTTCTTATGGTACGGTTTATTGTGCTGTACGAGGTGATGCTATTGAGCAGCACTTTCTTGTCGTACTGTTTCGTTATGCTGTACAAGGTGGTTCTAACTTTTAAGTCTGTGGATGAAATTCTAAAGTGTGACCATTCAAATGAAAGCTACTGAGCAGTACTTTCCTGTGATACTGTTTATTACGCTGTACAAGGTAGCTCTAACTTCTGAGTCTGGGTGAAATCCTAAATTGTGACCATTCAAATGAAAGCTACTGAGCAGTACTTTCCTGTGGTGCTGTTTATTATGCTGTACAAGGTGGTTCTAACTTTTAAGTCTGTGGATGAAATTCTAAAGTACGACCATTCAAATGAAAGCTACTGAGCAGTACTTTCCTGTGATACTGTTTATTACGCTGTACAAGGTGGCTCTAACTTCTGAGTCTGGGTGAAATCCTAAATTGTGACCATTCAAATGAAAGCTACTGAGCAGTACTTTCCTGTAGTGCTGTTTATTATGCTGTACAAGGTGGTTCTAACTTTTAAGTCTGTGGATGAAATCCTAAAGTGTGACCATTCAAATGAAAGCTACTGAGCAGTACTTTTCTGTGATCTGTTTATTATGCTGTACAAGGTGGTTCTAACTTTTAGTCTGTGGATGAAATCCTAAAGTGTGACCATTCAAATGAAAGCTACTGAGCAGTACTTTTCTGTGATCTGTTTATTATGCTGTACAAGGTGGTTCTAACTTTTAGTCTGTGGATGAAATCCTAAAGTGTGACCATTCAAATGAAAGCTACTGAGCAGTACTTTTCTGTGATCTGTTTATTATGCTGTGCAAGGTGGTTCTAACTTTTAGTCTGTGGATGAAATCCTAAAGTGTGACCATTCAAATGAAAGCTACTGAGCAGTTCGTTTCTGTGATCTGTTTATTATGCTGTACAAGGTGGTTCTAACTTTTAGTCTGTGGATGAAATCTTAAAGTGTGACCATTCAAATGAAAGCTATTAAGCAGTACTTTCCTGTGGTACTGTTTATTATGCTGTACAAGGTGGTTCTAACCTTTGAGTCTGTGGATGAAATCCTAAAGTGTGACCATTCAAATGAAAGCTACTGAGCAGTACTTTCCTGTGGTGCTGTTTATTATGCTGTACAAGGTGGTTCTAACTTTTGAGTCTGTGGATGAAATCCTAAAGTGTGATCATTCAAATGAAAGCTATTGAGCAGTACTTTCCTGTGGTACTGTTTATTGTGCTGTACAAGGTGGTTCTAACTTTTGAGTCTGTGGATGAAATCCTAAAGTGTGACCATTCAAATGAAAGGTACTGAGCAGTACTTTCCTGTGGTGCTGTTTATTATGCTGTACAAGGTGGTTCTAACTTGTGAGTATGTGGATGAAATCCTAAAGTGTGACCATTCAAATGAAAGCTACTGAGCAGTACTTTCCTGTGGTGCTGTTTATTATGCTGTACAAGGTGGTTCTAACTTTTGAGTCTGTGGATGAAATCCTAAAGTGTGATCATTCAAATGAAAGCTATTGAGCAGTACTTTCCTGTGGTACTGTTTATTGTGCTGTACAAGGTGGTTCTAACTTTTGAGTCTGTGGATGAAATCCTAAAGTGTGACCATTCAAATGAAAGGTACTGAGCAGTACTTTCCTGTGGTGCTGTTTATTATGCTGTACAAGGTGGTTCTAACTTTTGAGTCTGTGGATGAAATCCTAAAGTGTGACCATTCAAATGAAAGCTACTGTGAGCAGTACTTTCCTGTGGTGCTGTTTATTATGCTGTACAACGTGGTTCTAACTTTTGAGTCTGTGGATGAAATCCTAAAGTGTGACCATTCAAATGAAAGCTACTGAGCAGTACAGTGGAACCTATACTTTGGGACATTTCTCCGGTCCCGGGACCAGTTTCTGAAAGATCCCGACAACTTTTCGGGCCCAGAGCTATACTTTAAAATGAGAATTTATAGAATTGCAGTGTTGTTTTTAGCCTACAAACCAGTCCGACTTGTTTCATCAACCTAGAATTTTATTGCGTAATTATCTTCCCTATTAAAGGGACACCTCTATTGAGGGGACACTTCTCCTGGTCCCGATCCCTGATCCCATTAATGGAGGTTTCACTGTACTTTCAAGGTGGTTCTAACTTTCAAGCAGTCAAGTGTGACAAGTCAAATGAAAGTACTGAACAGTAGTATTCCTTTTCTTACCTGGTTTGATCTCGTCCATGAACAGAGGTCGGCAGATTGGCTTGCCACACAGCGTATTCTCGTACATGGCATCGTAGATGTACTGTATCAACCGGTAACGCATCTCGATGTACTTGCGGCAGATGGTAGGGACAGGCTCAGCGTACATGTACAGCTCCTGGTACGGCTTGTAGTAGTTATCATAATGATTACGAAACCACGGCAAGAAGGCACCCATTATAGTCCAACGAGCTAGCAACTCGGGATCCACAATCTGCCCCTGTATTATTAGGATTTAAAGGATTTAAACGAGAAGTTCGAGTATGATAGAAGCACGAGTAAAGGAATTTGTCCCCCCCCCGGGGGGGGGGGGGGGGGTCTCATATAAAAATGACGGGGTTGCTTATCGGAAATGTTCAAAAAACAACCTAAAAGGTACCACAACCTTGTTTGATGCGAGTGGCTTATGTATATATTTTTACCCCTAACACTTACCAATTCATAAACAAAACATGAACTGACAAATAGTTCATGTCATATTGTCATATTTTTTTCGGCTAAATACCCTAAAAGCTACCGCGATAATTCAAACGGTGCTCATTTTAGCTTTTATCAACCCAAGGGGTACCAATCTACACATTTTTACCCCTTTAAGGAAAGATGAGCACCTCTGTCATTTTTATATGGAAGTCCCTCTCCCCTGTCTGATAGTTAATGAACGTTGATGATAGCACGTGATAGTCGACGATAGCGCGTGATAGTTGACGATAGCACGTGATAGTTGATGATAGCACGTGATACTTGATCGTAGCACGTGATAGTTGATGAAAGTTGATTAGAAAATGCTCAAGGAAATGCGCGCGCTATGATTGGTTAAACCGAGTTCATTATAAGTCGATAAATCAGGCGCGTGACGTAAGGTTCATCATAACTGTTTTTATTTTATAAAAGAAATAAAGAAACTTGTTCCTCGTGTATTGTTCAGTTACATAAGCACTTGGAAATTTTTATGAACATTCGAGAAATGCGAGATAGTTTGCGGTCAAACGAGAGTCGACAGGACCGCGCGTTTCGCAGTATCATAGACTATATTCAACTACCTTATCCGATGGTTTAACAGATAATACGCGCGGATATTTACGAGTTGTGTTGTATTTTATCGAGTCCCGATGGGGCGAGAAAAAATGCGATCAATGAGTTAAATATCCGCAAGTATTATCTGTTAAACCATAGAATAAGGGATTTATTATTTGACTAAAATTCTTTTATCTTTAATAGCTTGTGTCTTTGAACCAGGACACTAAGGTGCAATACGGCAATCTACTGTGCAATACGGCAATCTACTATGTAATACGGCAATCTACTGTGTAATACGGCAATCTACTATGCAATACGGCAAACTACTGTGCAATACGGCAATCTACTGTGCAATACGGCAATCTACTGTGTAATACGGCAATCTACTGTGCAATACGGCAATCTACTGTGAAATACGCCAATCTACTGTGAAATACGGCAATCTACTGTGAAATACGGCAATCTACTGTGCAATACGGCAATCTACTGTGCAATACGGCAATCTACTGTGCTATACGCTCGGATATTTCTCTTTTCCTTATCAGGTAAAATGACATCCATGGTTTGACCAGGGTTCATTGCAAGTCGCGAGTCACGTGACTCGCGCGTCCGCGCTCGCGCAATGCAAAAGCAGCTGAAAGCGTACCTGCCAAGCCGCGCAGAATCCACCAATGTCGCATCCTGAGACAGGCTGAGCAGACAATCCGATACCAAGGATGAGAGGAATGTTCATCTGGACAAACTCCCAGTTTGATGTACTGTCACCTGTACACATATTTAACAATTATACTGTTGTTTTTTTTTTTTTTCACTTTTTTTTCGACTTTATAAACTTCAAAATGCACATTATTAGTAACGCCAATAATGAGTATAACAGTGAGTTAAATATTTTCACACTAAGCAAAATTTTAAACTCTAATCTACTCTTTATATATATATGATTGCCATCTAGCCTGAGACTTTCTTACTGCTGTATTACTTTTCATAGCTATATATTTCTCAGTTCTAAATTTCACCTTAACAATTTCTTTGAAAACGCTTTTAAAAATTAGGATTTACACCACGTTTCCTACTAACCCAAATATGTAGTTTTACAAGTATAATAAAGTAGTTCAACAACTCCGTAACAATAAGACTGTTAGCTCCAGGCTTCTACTGGATGTTGCCAACCCAATTGTTGAAAGGCGTTCGTTTATAGATTACGACTGGTCCTTCATTTCTCTGACGGAGAGTCTGGGAGGCGATCACGCAAAAGCGCGCAAAGATCGTCTCCCGTGCGTGATGCTACCGCGTGGGAGACGCTTTTTCACGCGCGCTCGCGTGATCGGCTGCTCGATTATCCCTGAGAGAAATGAGGGAGTTCTCGTAATGGAGCTCATTATTGCTCTCAGTACCACGTTCAGCTGACCCGAGTTATGCAAGAGGTTTAACGAAGGGTGCCTTTTCGATGCTCGTAGGGTTGGTAAGGGTAGGGAAGGGTAGGATGGGGTGGGATAGGGTAGGGAAGAGTAGGGTAGGGTAGGTTAGGGTAGGGAAGGGTGGGGTAAGGTAGGGTAGGATACAGTAGGGAAGGGTAGGTATGATGGGGTAGGAAACTAGTCGTTCGAAGCTGTATTTTTGTGATGGCCAATTTTATAAAAGTGACGATTTGTCTGCCCGACACGGGCAGCGCACGGATGAGAAATTGTCATAAATCGGACCGTTCCATTCTAAAGATGTACATGTACCTTTGAGAATTCATAACTCGAATAATATCACATCGATTCAATTGAATTGAAGACCGAATTACAGTTAAAGAGTAAGCAATCAAGATTTCAGAATTTATCCGCCACTAGAATTTAATTTTCGCCGGCGAGCGTGTCAAGAAAGCGTTGAAGCTGTCCGAGACACCAGCTGACGAGTTGACAGTATTCTTCTCGTCGTTACCTTTGACTGAGTTTGATGGATTACGCACGTGCATTAGAGACCGATTGCACATTAATTGACGACTACGAAACCAATTTGGGAACGAGATTGCTACGAAACTGCATTTTTATACTTAGGCGCCTCCCCTAAGTAACGAAGAATGTACCATGTGTCAGCACATTGTACAGGGCTGGGTGTATGTCTGGCTTTGGTGAGTGTGGCTCGCAGGTGTCATATGCTATCTTGAAGTGTCGTCTTTCCGTTTGTTCTTGTTAGTTTGTTAAAACTCTTAATAGGAACACGAAAGCACGCTAGATTCGGAAACTTGTCACTCTTGTTTCCACAACCGACAATTAAACTAAAAGACTAATTCACACGCTAGTTTAATCGCTAAATTTTTTGTCTACTAGTTCCAACCGAAATTCCCGGAAAATTTACTGGCTAAATGGTAAGCACCCGGGGATCATAGAAACCACTTTAAAACAGAATTTCGTGCAGACAATTTGCAGCGACTGCAATCAAGGAACCGATAAGTTGGCGGCGACAAATTGCAAACAGACGCGCTACAAGACAGATTCTCGATTTGTTGGTCTGATATCTTAACTCGTAGGAATCGCGACAAGAAATCGCTGAAGTAAAACCGATTTTTAAAAGTCTATCCGATTTTTAACTCTGTTATATAATGCGGCTTTCAAGTTTTAAAAATATCGAGGAGGGGGGGGGGGGGGGGGGGGGCAAATCGAAGTGATCGACACAAATACCGCTCTAAGAATCGAAAGAAAAGGGGTTTTGGGATTTTAATTATCACAACTGACAAGAAAGCACTGTAAATTAGCTACATTAATTCACGCTCTTCTTAGACCTTAGTAAAGCCTTTGATACTGTCAATCATTCCATTCTTTTATCTAAGCTGTCCCACTACGGAATCGTAGGCCTTGAAAATATGTGGTTTAAATCTTAGCTAATCTACAGCATAGAAGACAAACAGTTTATGTGAACGGTGTTTTTTTCAGATATTCAAGCTATTAAATAAGGAGTACCGCAAGGCTCTGTTCTTCTCTTTCTGATCTATATTAATGATTTTTGCAAAGCCACATCCTTCTTTTCCACACGCCTCTTTGCGAATGACACTTCACTTTCTGTATGTGGTAAAGACCTTGACAGTCTGATCCATCATATTAATACTGAACTTCTGAAGATATATGACTGGCTTTGTGCAAATAAGTTGACATTAAATTTGAGTAAAACGAAATACATAATCTTCAAGCCTAGGCAGAAATTAAATTCTAACCTTCAAGAAAACCAACCGGTCCAGAGTCCCCCAGGCAGGGAGGGGGTAGATGAGTAAAAGAAAACCAACCTGTCCAGAGTCCCTCAGGGAGAGGGGTAAATGAGTAAAAGAAAACCAACCTGTCCAGAGTCCCCCAGGGAGGGGGTAAATGAGTAAAAGAAAACCAACCTGTCCAGAGTCCCGCATAACGATGGACACCAACGAACCCTCCACGTGCGATGATGTAATGGCGTTTATTAGGTTGGAGTCGTTGCAGACCGAGATAAGTGGCTTTACACAGATTGTAGTTGAACAAACAGCGGATCTTCGCGAATGGCTTCTTGTCATGATGCGAGCTCTCCATTGCATACCTAACAGAAAATATAGCGCAACTTTATATGAAAAAGAAAATATAGCGTGACGCTACATGAAATATAGCGTGACGAGACACGGAAAAAATATAGCGTGACGTTACATGAAAATATAGTGTGACGGTGTATGAAAAAATAGAGCGCGACGTTACATAAAAAGAAACCATAGCGTGACGTTACATGAAAAATAATATAGCGTGACGTTACATGAAAAAATATAGCGTGACGTTACATGAAAATTATAGCGTGACGTAAATGCTACTGTACGTATGAACAAAATAAAAGTAAAATCTGCACGACCCGGCAAACGATAATAGAGACATTTAGCTACAGGTTTTTGGCTTGCAAACGTCAAACCGCAAACGTCTAGGAGTCACGTGAGCAAGCGCTGACTTCACGTTTGAGGTTTTCAACGCACGTTTTCGACGGCAAGAGGCAGGTTTTCACGTTTGTAATTTCCCTCAAGGTTTCTTTGCTTTTCTTTTCAGTTATCTCACGTATTGACGGTACAAATATGTAAAGTAGTTATCTGTCTAGATATAGAGAAGAAATTTAAGTCGAAACAGTGCATGTTGAGCATTTTGCCTTCTCTCGAAACACAAGCATTTGCACAGGAAGCAAATCCAATATGGCGGCGATCAACACTGAGCGAGAGAAAACCTCTAGCTAAACCGGTAAAAGTTGAGATACCTCGAACGCCAAACGCCTAACCTGAAACTGCCGTTTGCAGTTTGCCGTTGACGTGTAAAACCTATAGCTAAATGTCTCTGATCCTGCTAACGATACGTAGGGTCTAACGGTTTCTGTCGTATTGGTGTCTCGCAACATCCACAACATCAAGAAACTGCAAAAATGACCAGTTCGTAAATCCCAGAGGTTGTGGCGGTCGCTTACGAGAAAGGTCGCTTATGGGAGCCGTCGCTTACAGGAGTGTTCCCTTACGGAAATGTTCGTTTATGGGAGTGGTCGTTTAATGGAGTGGTCGCAAGGAGATCTTCAACTGTAGTAGGACGAATCATTAGACTTCTGAGCGAGGAGGGAAATGGGTGATCTTGTCTGTACTCGAGATCTCAAAGCCTCAAGTCGAGCTTCGCAGTTGCAGGGTATTTTTTTTATTTTAAACTCTCTACGACAGTGGGATATTATCAGTATAGCTTGTTATAAAATTTTGTCAATGATCATATAACGCGCACCTTATTGTACGAAACTGTCTGAAATTTTTAAAGGGCGATGTTTTATTTCTTCTTTTTTTTCACGACGCTTATCGAGAGAGAATAAAAACATGCAAAACGCGCGTCTGTGGGATGCGCTGATCGCGCTTGCTCGAGTGTTTACTCTCACATTTGTCAAATAATCTGCGTGCACTTTGCAAGGTTTTATTTGGAACGCGCAAGAGAAGAGTTCTTCGTGCAGGCTTATCAAACGTCAACAGCTTGTAGTGTATTAACCTTGATAGTATCTTACCTGGTCTCTTCATTATCGCTGATCATCAAATCCATGGGGAATGATAGCAGTGAGCAGTCAGGTTGATGAACACTGGCCTTCATTGCCGGAGTGGTCATGTCTTGCCAAACAAAATCAAGTCCCCAGTCCAACAAATCACGGTACTGCTCTCCCCACCACTTCTGTGCGTCTGTCCGTCCCAGATCAGGATAGTGTCCCCAGGTCAAGTGACCACGCCCATAATTTACATTGCCGATGAAAGGCTCAGGGGTACCGCTGCCATCTTCGCGGATGTTCATCACAAACATGTCTTTTTCTTTGCCGGTGTCCAGAGCCTTGTACGGACTGTACTCGCCATTTTCATCTATGTTGCAGCTGATGATAGGCGTGATGTTGGTACTGCATTTAAAGCCCCAGTCGTGCAAAGCGCTAAACATCTCTTTTGGGTTCGGAAACTTGGTCTTGCTGTGCGTAAATGTGCGGTAATTGTCCTGCAAATAGTCCATACAAGATTGAGCCAATTTTTTTAAGTCTATCGTTTGAGTCTTGAAAAACTCGCTTAAAGGCTTATTCTCACTTCGAAAATTAATTAGATGTCTTCCTCTTGCAGTGTTCTATAAGTTCTAATTTGGGGGGCAGTTATAACCCCCATGACGCCAAAATCCCAATGACATAGCTCCTTTAATTCAAGAGCGCGCAAGAGTCAAAGAAAGCGCATCAGAATTACATAAAATGTGAGCATCGTGTTTGCCTTCTCGATCTTGAGGGCATCATATTAACACCAATGCCCAAGCACGGTTCCAAAGCACCAGGTCTAAACGGTAAGGGTAGGCCGATATCGATAAATTAGGGCCTGCCTGAAATATATCGATACTTGCGCAGCAACAAAAAAAGCGTAACATGTGTTGTTGATGCGTTAAATAATAAATAAATAACTATATTTAGAGAGGAAAGCCACATCATCCGCAGCTGGTTTTCATGCAGGTCCTCTATCCAGATCGAAGTGGAATTTAGAATGTTGGTTTTTGAGGAGAGGAGAAAAGCGGAGTACCCGGAGAAAAACCTCGGAGCAAGGAGAGAACCAACAACAAACTCAACCCACATATGACGCCGGGTCCGAGGATCGAACCCGGGCCACATTGGTGGGAGTCGAGTGCTCTCACCACTACATCACCCCTGCTCCCCATGCGTTGAGAGCTACTTTAAGAATTGAACCCTACCATGAGTGATGACGTCATAACGCCGATGTTGATGTAGATGTTGAAAAAAGAAACAAATATCAATAATAATTATACTCGAAACACAAATCGATTTGAAAAAGCGGTGCCCTCACAAAACAGGGCACAAGCCCTACCTGCAAATCGACATCAATGTGAAGCCCATCGATTGGAATCTTCCACTGTCGGTACTTGAGCGCGACTTCCATTAGCTTCCACTTGGTGTTGTAGTTAGGACCGTACCCTCCCTGGTGGTATCCAAACACGAACTTAGGCTTCATTTGGGTGCGTCCAGTCAACTGCGTAAACTCGTTCAATACCTCAGCTACGTGATTACCAGCAAAGAAGTAGTAATCAAGCTCGCCATGAAGGGCGCCGAAGTAGTACTGGTCTCCCTGCCGAAGGTTTATGTAAGTCTGCGAAGTGTTGTCGATGAGGATGCCGTTAGCGTACGAAGGCCCAGCGAACGCACCATCAGGACTCGGGTTGTACTCGATAAGAAACGGCGAAGACTGGTACAAGGGAGAATTTGGATTCAGGGGCCCTTGTATCTCTCCTTCAGGTGTGAGGTCAGGGGCAGTGTAGCCAAAGTTATCATAGTTGAAGAAGGTCATGGCAGCGCCAATCTTCTCATTTCCTCCAGCGTACTGGCCATAGAAGTGTTGTTTAGGTACGCGGCGCTTATTAATCGTGGCGCCGGCTTTCTCTCCGAACCCAAAGAACTGAGCGTGTGTTGCTGCCATCTTGAACTGAGCAACAGCTTCGCCACCATCTTTTCGGTCTACATAGACGAGATTGTAGTCGGCGGGCTCAGCGTGGATTAGCTGTCCTGAACGGTACACCGACAGACAGTACTTCTTCAAGTTCACACGCACCTGTTATGAGAGAAAAATCAGTTCGAAATAGAGAGATTTTCATTTGAGCGTTGAAAGCAATTTTGTGTTTGCTTTCGTGTGGCATTCCTACACTTTGTGTCGCACTAAAAAATCTCGCGCCAAGTTCTCAACTACTCATATGTAGAACCAAATCCAAGTGATTTGCTCAAACGCGTTTTCTCGCGCTTGGCGCCGCTACATAGACCGTTTTGCAGAAACGGGGGTGCCAGTCGTACCTTTTAGGGGTCAAAATTTGCAGATTGGTACCGCTTAGGGTGCTTAAATCTAAACATGAGCGGTATCTTTTAGGGTATTGAGTCAAAAAAAATATGATGGGAAATATTTGTCGGTTGTTTTAGAATTGGTACCTCTTAAGGCCCGTTTACACAGGCTATTTTTTGTGCAATTTTTGTCGCGCGCAAGTTGCATCTTCAATCGCATTTGTAAACGGGCGGCGATTTCAGTGCGATTTGGGCGCGATTTGTTGCGCGATATCGCAGAGATAATTGTTTCGAACATGTTCGAAACCTGATGCAACTTCGCGGCGATTTTTGGAAAATCACAGCAAATGTCGCACCCGAATCGCACAGGAAATCGCTGCTAGTTTACACTGGAGAGCGAGAGAAAAATCGAATCAAAAATCGAGGTGTAAACGGGCTTTTAGGCGGGCTAAAAATCCATTTGAGCCACGCCCGTCATAACTTTTATGGTGTTTTTCCTAACCTACCTCAATCCTATTGGTGCTTATCTTTAAAAACCCTCCTTTCTCATTCACTTTGATCTCATGTGCCTCGATTCGCTCCACCTCCGTTGCCGGGGAGCGACTCTTGACATACGGAGCTTTAGGATCGGGGTTGAAACGTACCCGGAAGGATGTATGAGAAAGGAAGTAGATGTAGATCTTGAGGCCACCTTCGAGAAAAAGAGTGAATTTATCCACGATTCCTTCTTCTTCTTGGGTCCACTTCAATACCCTACCCACACTGATCCAGTTGATTTTGGACTCCGGGGTAAACTCGTCCGGTGGAACGTATCGGTACGCGGCCATTGTCGTTCAGCGTTCCGTATTCTACAAGACAGAAATCATTTCATAAGCAATTGGATTTACGCATAGAAATTACAGGGAATAAATGTGGTACGTATTAGATAGTTACTGAGGCCGGCAGTATGTATAGTCAGCTGAGGGCGTAGCCCGAAGCTGACTGCAATATATCACATATTGCTGTTGGCCGAAGTAACTATCTAACATATTTACTATTCAATACCCAGTGCCATTGTTCTCTCTCTGCACTAAATCACTGATTGCAAGCGCCCCTTCTGCTTTGTTCCCGAACGCACAAAAGAATATAATTAGCGCTTGTTGATCAGCTCAACTGGGAATTGGTGACGAGACGCCTTGCGGTTTCGTTTCAACATTTGATTGCCTTTTGTGTATGTGTAGTGCGGTTTTGAATATTTTTCAACACGTAGGTCTCTGAACTGCAAAACAATTTGCAGTGTGAGA
Source organism: Cladopsammia gracilis (assembly GCA_022457155.1). Taxonomy (NCBI): domain Eukaryota; kingdom Metazoa; phylum Cnidaria; class Anthozoa; order Scleractinia; family Dendrophylliidae; genus Cladopsammia; species Cladopsammia gracilis. Next base: position 899,412 of record JAJGOT010000141.1, on the reverse strand, counting down.
AATGCGGTCCGTTTCGCACTAATCATAGTTTTGAATATAGATGCTTTTGTTTTATTTGATCTGTGTTTTGTGTTGTTTGTTTTTGAGCATGTGATGTTTTTCCAACTAGCGGCTTGCTAAACAATTTTAAAACAATTTGCAGTGTGAGAAATGCGGTTCGTTTCGCACTAATCATAGTTTTGAATATAAATGTCTGTTTTCTTAGTTGATTTGTGTTTTGCGTTGTTTGTTTTTGAGCATGTGATGTTTTCCAACTAGCGGATTGCTGAACAATTTTAAAACAATGTGCAGTGTGAGAAATGCGGTACGTTTGGTACTAATGATAATTTGAATAGATATCTTTGTTCTTCTCAGTTTGTTTTTCGGCGAACTATGCGGAAACAATAGACAATGAGATATATCGGGATATTTGTATATGCAGCGAAACTTTTTCCTTCAGTTGTTACCAGACATGAAAGAAGTGTACGACAATGGTTCTACATCAGACGAGGATGAAGGGGCAAATTTTATTACACAACAGAACCGAACTCTAAATATTGGCGAAGATTTACCTAAAGCTGATGGTTTCGAGAACGAGGTAAAGTTTTATTCGTCCGTTTTATTTTTCTGCTTTTAAGACATAATTTAATTGAATCGACCCATAGCATTTTTATAGTGAGTAATGTATGGTGCTTAATTTTGCTTCAGATGAGCGCTTTGGGAAGCCTGTTCCGGGAATTTTCGTAAGTGTAATTTAAAAAGTGCGTGAAATAAAAAAAGTTGAAAATTGCTGTTTGGTGTCCTTAGTAATCTCAGAATGGTTTCAGAAAACCAAGGGAAATGGAAACTTTTGTTTGATTTACAATTAAGACCTTTTGGCAGTGAAGTTATCTTTCGAGGCAACCTTAGTAAAAAAGATCTAGCAAAATATATACACCTTATTCGATGGTTTAACAGATAATACGCGCGGATATTTTACGAGTTGCGTAGTATTAAAAAATGCGAGCAATGAGTAAAATATCCGCAAGTATTATCTGTTAAACCATCGAATAAGGGATTTATTATTCGACTAAAATTCTTTTTATTTTTAATAGCTTGTGTCTTGAACCGGGACACTAAGGTGTAATACGGCAATTTACTGTGTAATACGCTCGGATATTTTGCGTGTTCTCTTTTCCTTATAAGGTAAAATGATGTCACAGTCGAATAATAAATCAAGATATCAGATCCCTTTACTTTGGAAATACTACAAATATTCACACATATCAAATATGAAAATAGTATCTTCTCCATTGAACAGTTTAAGGCACAAAGTCTGTGGCAAAATTCTCTTATACGTGTCGGAAACAGACAAATTTACTATAGATCATGGTATTTTAAGGGAGTCAAAAATGTATGTCATTTGATTAGAAACGAGACAAACTGTCTTTCCTTTTCCGATTTTACAGAACGTTATAACTTCAAAACAAATTTTCTAACTTTCCACGGTGTTATATCAGCCATTTTAAAAATCACTATTGAAAACATATGATGTAAACAACCACTGTGGGAACACCAAAAATATGAAAATTTCATTGATACTCTTTTAAAGACGAAATAACAAAAAGTTCAAAATTGCTGTTTGGTGTCCTTGATAATCTCAGACTGGTTTTTAATATTGCAGTGGTGCAGACTGCAATATTAAAAATATTGCAGTGTACAGGCTGCAATATTAAAAATATTGCAGCCTGTTTGTTTTAGCACGTTTAGTATAATTACCCCTGATAATTTCCCTGTTGACAAAAAGGACCGCCCCCATTTTCCTGAGACAGTTGTTTTAGCATCTTTAAGACTGCAATCAGTGATTTAGAGAGAACAATGGCACTGGGTATTGAATAGTAAATATGAACATTTATCACTAGTGAATAACAAGAGTGCAAGCCTGAGAACAGAATAAAATAATTTATCATTTCTTTTTTCCGGGCTGCCGTTACTCGCGGCTCGCCCGAATATTCCCCGGCATCGCAAGTTTATGCTACTCCACTATTTCTGGAAGAAAAATAAGAGACTGCTCGCCATTTATTTTGTTAAACAATCAATGCCAAGCCGGCGCAGTAGTAAAATTTACGATATAAAATACAGAACTACCGAACAATTCACAGATAAGCCATTTTTATTGTCGCAAACAGTTAATGCAAACTGATGAAGCAGCCGCAAATTTACCATAAATATTATAGAGTTACAGAACAATCCCAGGAGGCTCACAGCAGTTTTTTTTCCCGGGGTGCATGTTTTGAACTCAAAATTTCGTAGGGAAGACATACTTCGATCGCTTTCATATTTGTGACGAAACGTCTATTTTCACTGGTTTCCAAGCAACGGCTGTTACTATAGGAACACCAGCTGTCGCCGTTTGTTCTAAACAATGTCGTTTTTCTCAAATCTAGTCAGACACTTTATGATGACTCAAACTTTCAAGTTTTGTAGTACTCACATATCACTAACTTTAGACGTCGTTTGAAGAAAAATTATGTCTATGGATGGTTATCAGGAAGGAACAAAAGAATACAGTCGAACCTGTATATAGCGGCCACCCTCGGGACTTGAGGAACTGGCCGCTTAATACAGGTGGCCGCTTAATACAGGATCACTAAAAAATACTCACTGGGCGTGGTCTAATGACAATTTTAATGGCGTATCATACAAAAACACTTCATGCAAGGAAACAATAGGACATTCAACACTCTTTTAAGCGATCAATACTTTAAACAAAGTTCAGTGCCAACTACCAACGTAACATTGTGTAAAACTTATTATCATGAGAAACATTTCGATCTGTGATTTTGCATGTGTATGAGCACATCCACAAGTTCCTCAATTAAGCTTATAAAGGTTTAATTTCTCAATCTCAAATTTACGTCAAAATGTGTGTTTAGTGTATGAGATGAAACTATGAAAGTTTGAAAGAGTTTCTCGTTTTAGTTTTGGAGATTCAATTTTCTATAGGAAACCATAGTTCTTTGACTGAGTCCTTGATATTGTAGTTTTAGCGCTTTTTTACGTATTTAAAAAACCGCGAGATAGATTTTTTTTTAAAAAACCTTTATGGTCGTTTTAGTCTGATTTACTTAAAATCGGCTTGACAAAAGTTTCTAATTTTTAGATATTTTGTTTGCCATATGTCATAGTTTATCGTAATAGTTTTGACTTTTCTAGATGCCATCGCAATCGCTCAGAATTTAGACTCAAGTGATTTCAATGTTTCTCGTTTATCTCGACAATTTTAAATGCGATTTCTAAATTGTTACTCTTATAAACTTCAAACTGTGTATAATATTTTGTGTAAGTTTCATACTAATTCAATAAAGGAAGGTTAGTTAAACGGCCGCTCAAAAATGGTCGGTGCGGCTGCATGGAAACTGGAGGGAAACACCTTAAAAAGAAAGTTATTCAACTTGTAGAGAGTACAGTTGAAGTTTGCCTCAGTTTACAATCCATTCCCTTCGCTTTATAGCTGCGTGGAGCTCGATGTTTATAGTTCCTCCGTTGGCAATTTTGACAATCTAGCGACTGTTTTGTTTATGCCACTATCTCATTTCATTCAGGCAAGACCATGTTTCGGTTTTCGTCCCGAACCTCGTCAGTTGCCGGGTTTGTATTTTGCTAATTGTTACCTGAAGGGCAACGCATAGTTTTGTTGAGCGTTGAGAACGGTTAAACCATTCTGCTTGGCAAAGTTTTCATAGTTTACACTAGTATTGCTTGGCAAAACACTCGATATTGATAAGGATCTTTCCGAACCCAGTCGCATCCCGCCGGTAGCCTCTTCCAGGCGTTCAGTTAGTGGGGCGCGAAAGAAAAATCGGGCGCAGGAGAAAAAAACCGAGGGGAGGCTGGGGAGAGGGGGTGACAGCCTCCCCTCGGTTTTTTCTCCTGCGCCCGATTTTTCTTTCGCGCCCCACTAACTGAGCGCCTGGAAGAGGCTACCCCGCCGGCGATAAGAGCTTCAAGCGCTTCGATCTGCTCTCATTCCTGGAGCTTGTCAGCCATGATCTCGTCATCGCGGCGTTGCCGCTTGTTGACAGATCTTCGATCAAGAGCCAATCAGATTTTTGGGTTGTGAGAGCAAAGCATGATTCATTCGTCATGGGCTTAGTTTGTAGTCCCTCTTTTCCCGCGCGCCCATCTCGCCCCCAGTTTTCGCCCGGACATTTTCCGCTCGACAATGTTTTTTCGGTTTCTCGCCCGACGATCTAAGCTGGGAAAGAGGGACTGCTCGTAGTCTAATAATTGGTTGGATCAGTCAGACTACAGTGCACTGGTCAGATTACTTAGCGCACTCTTATAAAAACAATGTGTGAAATTAAAAAAAGGATTGCTGCTGGCGGAAAATTTACGAAGTGGTCGCTGCTCGGCTGTTGCTTTTTCTAAAGTGTTCGTTGCTCGCAAGAGAAACTTGATGACTGCTCGTGTTCGCAAGAAAAAACACAGTGCTCGCAAAGACCATTCGATAATAATAATAATAATAATAATAATAATAATAATAATAATAATAATAATAATAATAAAGCCTTTATTTAAAGAGGGTAGCACTTATTAGTATCACCCAACTAGTGGACTAATGCAAATGCAGCATTTGGATTGGCTACGCTACTAGGGGTCTAATAGTAATAGTCATCGAGTAGCGAAATTCGCCGGTTTTATTTTTCGTTTTATTCCCAACTGTAAATATTTCTTCAACTTGCAATTGCTTTTTTTATTATTGCCTTTTTCTGTCCGACTAGTTGGGTGATACTAAAACAATTAGACCCTTCGCCCTCAAGGGCCACGGGTCAATAACCCATTCGGCTTCGCCTCATGGGCTATTGACCCCTAGCCCTTTCGGGCTACGGGTCTAATTGTTAATGATGCATTTATCTATGTTATGTTGCTCATAAAACGGAATCCAACCTAGCTTGTTAAACAAAGCAACTGATGGTGTCATGCGATCGGCATAAGAAATAACGCGTGCCGCACGTTTTTGCAATCTTAAGACCCTATAAACCGACTCGTTATCGCAATTTGCCCAAACAACGTTAGCATAAGACATAACAGGGCAAATAATGCTATTATAAAACTTAAGTCGCTGTTTAAGAGGTAAACAGGCTCGAATCTTACGCAATATTGCGATTCTAGAGGCCAACTTTGAACATACTTTCTCAATATGTTCATTAAAAGACAATTTGCTGTCAATATCTACGCCTAATACCCCTTACAAACGACACCACAAGCTTCCTTTTTAGCTTTAATGATAATTATCGTTTTAAAATAAACGCTATCTATCTATGCAAATTTTTTGGACAGAATTGGGTATAAATAGGCTGCTTTTATCCTGTTTACCCCCCTTTTTCGTTTGTCTGAGAGCGCGTGTTCTTGTGTGCGGACAAAGACGGAGTTCTGTTCGTTTTAGTATTTTAAATCCGCGCTTTGCGTGTATGTTTTCTTTGAGTATGAAGATGGTCTAGAACATTACCGAAATATAACCGCTAATAGTTTCTTGTATTTTGACGTCTATATAGCACAATACAACATAATAATCGGATAACCTTTATCATTTTATATATACTGAAATTATCAGCTGGTAATTGGTTATCTCAGTTTTACCTTACCTTAAAAAAACTGAAATTATTTTTGCTTGGAAAGAAGACACAGCTCAGAGTTAACGAGTGCAGCAAACTGTGGCTGTAAACGTCCAAAGATGGGCGTTGTCGAGTAATTAGACATATATTATACAAATTTAAGCACTTATATTGATCAGTAGTACAACAGTCATTATCGATCATTTGATTAGAATATGTATGATGTGGTTTTGAAAGAAGGGACGGGGAAGAAGCCTGTTTTTTGACAACGACAGACGCCCAATAAACCGGGTTTGTTTTCTTACACTAGAGCTGCTTAGAGTTACCTTTACATGCAGACGTTCTTTTAAGAAAAGAAATTAAAACCCTTTTACCCAGTTTACTTCAAAATTCGAATTTTCCTCAAAAAGTTACAGCGAAATTGAGTAGAACTACACGAACATGCAAATTTAATGGCGGCCGTGCAAATGCGAAAAGTACGGCCGGAAAAAAAACCGTTTTCTCTCGATCGGATTGAACAACAGTTTGGACATGTTACCTAAATACGTTATTTTCTTCCAAAAAATGCACAAAAATGCACAAAAATTAAATTTGAAAATTTGATCGAACTAGATCTTTAACAGAGAACTCAGAGCAGAATGCATTTGACGGAATTCGAACAGATGATCGTGAAACGGCTCATCGACCAGCTAGGGATTGATAGCGTCTATTAGGGTTAGACAGATTCTGTTAAAAAATTGTTATAAAGTTGCTCAAAAATATCCCCAAAAGTTGCTTAAAATCGAGAAAGTTGCTTGCTGACATAATCACTCTTACTAATTATATACTGGTAACTCCTTCCTTGTTTATTAATTTCTAAATCGTACCACAAGTAACCTCAATGATATACAAAACACGACCAAATAAAAAAGCAAAAAAGAGGTTTTCTAGTGAAATTCTTGTGAAATTCCAAAGAAAACGAGTTATAATATCAATTACTTATGAATTTGATTTAAAGATAGTGAAAATATGCCAAAAATATGCGAACTTTTAGATAAAGATGCTGGGAAGTTGCTCACTCTCAGAGAGTTGCTCAGAATCGAAAAAGTTGCTCAAAATTGTAAAAGTTGCTCAAAAGTTACCGAGCAGAATCTGTCTAGGCCTACCTTCGATGGCAGGATTTTTCAGATACGTGCGGGATGACCAATATCCTAGAACGCTTTCACAAGTTTGACGGGAATATTCGCTGTACCCCTGATTTGTTTGAAAACACCACTCCTCAATTTCAAGATATTAACATCACAGATGATGGCATTGGCATCTACAGAAAAGATACTTTCACCGGTCAATATACTAAGACCTATTTAAAATTTCGACAGCTTTGTCCCTTGGTGTCAAAAACTCTCGTGGGTTAGAGCATTGGTCGACCGCATACACCGAATATGTTCCCTAAACACTTTATTGCACGCCTATGCCGTAAAAAACGACAACTAACAGCTAAATATCATACGAAAAAATAACTGGAGATTCAAGGGCGCATCACAAAAGATGCTCGGAGGCCAGGAAAAACGTTCCTACTTTAAAAAAATCCCCGAAACTCAAAGGGAAAAAATTGTAGGAAACCTGGGTAGGAACCAAAGCTCAAAACTCCGGCGATCACGTCCTACGGGGCCACTGATAATTTAGTGATCTGGTAATTTTAATTATTGTAGGAAAAAAACTGATGGATATGTTCAAATAAAGTTCCGAGCGATGGAACCGACCACTTAAAACAAACAAGTAAGATTTTGATACCAGTAAATCGTCACTGAGTCAAACGACCGAGGACTGACTCGCATCCTAAAGAACCTGCTATTTATACACGTACTTGCACGCACATATCTAGCTATATAACTAATACACCTGCATGCACGTAACTTCACATCGGTATAATACATGCCTACATTTAACGGATAAGAAACATCGTAATAAAATGCTCTAAAAGAAATCAATTCTCTTCTAATGCGATGCAATCGAAGAGAGTTTTCAATTTCTTCACTAACATGCACCAAAGACAAAACACAGGCGCTATTAATCAGTTGCCCTGGTTGCAACTCTTCCCTGTAGTTATGTTGGTCGAATATTCTCACTGGGGTCCATGACGTACAAATGCCTCCGGAAAATCCTGTACACTTATTCAGCTTTAATATTCCCGTGCGCGCATAACTGAGCCCGTTCAGTATAGTTCTTTATGCGCATAAGGCGCAAAACGACAATTAACCAAACATTTTAAATGATGATATCATGAAGAAGCGAGTCCGTCAAGTTTTTCAATCCGGGCACGTGACTCATTGTCAGTCCCGCGTTTCAGCTCTCGCTCTATGAAAGATTTTGTAGCGGTACAGAGACTCAATTCTGTCGTAAACAAACATAGCAACCTGGGAAATAAGACTCGGGTGGAAGCTTAAATCTTAAGACATTTTTAATCAGGATTTTAACTTCAAGACGACTCCATCTACTTGCAGTTTTAGATTTGAATAATTTGTATATACTTGACACTTATTTTATTTGAATTTTTAGACATTCTCGTTCTAAATGTTTATAGATAGTACCTTTTTAGGTACAAACAACCACACAAGCTTTCTTTTTAGCTTTAATGATTATCGTTTTAAAATAAAGGCTATCTATCTACGCAAATTTCTCGGACAAAATCGCTTTTATCCTGTTTACTCCCCTTTCTCGTTTGTCTGAGAGCGCGTGTTCTTGTGTGCGGACAAAGACGGAGTTCTGTTCGTTTTAGTATTTTAAATCCGCGCTTTGCGTGTATGATTTCTTTGAGTTTGAAGATGGAATAGAACATTACGGAAATATAACCGCTGATAGTTTCTTGTATTTTGACGTCTATATAGCACAGTGCAACTTAATGGGATGAGCTTTATCCTTTATGTACTGAAATTACTGGCTCTCATGTCACACAACCACAGTCAGATGCAGGACAAGACAACTCGCCTTGCAACAACATCAGCGGGCACAGGGCTGAAGATCAACAAGGGCAAGACAGAGCTCATGAGGATCAACACCAATGTCCAAGCACCAGTCACAGTTGGTGGAGACCCATCAGAGAGGTTGAGTCCTTCGTCTATTTAGGGAGTGTGGTGGATAGGCAGGGGGGTACGGACCGTGATGTCGCATCCAGCATTGGCAAAGCCCGAGCAGCTTTCATCATGCTCAAGAACATCTGGGCCTCAAAGAACACCAACCAGACCACCAAGATTCGCCTCTTCAACTCCAATGTAAAGTCCGTCCTGTTGTATGGATCTGAGACGTGGAGAAAAACCAAGGCAGCCACGCAGAAAATCCAGACATTTGTCAACACGTGTCTCAGGCGCATCTACAACATCAGGTGGTCTGAAAAGATCCGCAACGAAGACCTCTGGGAAATGGCGGGACAGGAGCCAGTCGACCAACAGATCCTACGGAGGAAGTGGGGTTGGATTGGACACACCCTTCGGAAACCAACCACCACCACCACGCGCCAGGCGCTCCTTTGGAATCCGCAGGGGAAAAGGAAGAGAGGCCGGCCAAGAAACAGCTGGAGACGAGACACTGAAGCAGAGCTGAGGAAGATGGGCACCACCTGGAAGGAAGCAGAGAAGACAGCCCGGAACCGTGTGCGGTGGAGAATTGTCGTCGATGGCCTATGTTCCTCCTGGAGGAGGGATGGGCCTAAGTAAGTAAGTATCTCGGTTTTACCTTACCTTAAACAACTGAAATTATTTTTGCTTGGAAAGAAGACACAGCTCAGAGTTAACGAGTGCAGCAAACTGTGGCTGTAAACGTCCAAAGATGGGCGTTGTCTTAAAATATACAAAATTAAGCCCTTACATGCAATGCATATTGATCGAGGAGTGGAGAATGGACCACCCCGTTACTAAAAGCAAAACGAACATATTTTATGATCCCCCATATTATCCAGTATCCAGCGTTTGAAATTTGTGTGTCTTCGGACATGTTGGATTAACTCAAGTGAGAAAGGGCTTCTTCTTCTTCTTCCATCAAAATTGCCTCCTTCACTTCTGAAGAGGGCTTTTAAAAACATAAACGTGGCGAGCGTGCTTTGGATTAAAAATAGAATAATGTGACTGACATAGGATATTGTACAATAAGTCATAATTTATGCGTCGCGCTGTTTTCGGCACGGTACATCTCGGACGTGATTGGTAGCTACACAATCAATTTGCAACTCCACAGCAATTCTACCTCACTGTCACGTGACCAGAGATTCCATGAGATATGCGCTGCGCATGTACCGATCACTTGATGCGTTGAATTCATGGTCGCCGGTCGCCTTTCGTAAGTGTCTGCTTTCGTCGTTCTTTTTTCATGTTTTTGAATTTAGTTTGTGTTTCTCCTAACTGACACTGTGTTGTGTTTCGTTTCTGTGCTAGGGGAGCCAACATTTCGCTGGAATTCTGTTCTAAATGAACGACGGAAGTTCGAGCTCACACGTGCTCGAAGAGCACAAACAACATGCTGCGGGTGAGCTCGAAGAGCCGCCACATGCTTTGACTAACAGAGCAAAGTCGCAATTGCCGAAGAGTAAAATGCCTGGCCAGGAAGTGAAGCGGAAAGATTCAGTCAAAATAATTTCTGTCGAAGAAAACCAGTCGCTTGACGTCGTCAAGTCGTTAACAGATGCGCTGTCGTCTAACTTTAAGGCTCTCACTCGAAGCATGACTACTAGTTTTGAAAGGCTAGGAGACAATTTGAATGTTATGAATGACAATCTTTTGTCTTTCGCTCAGTACTCTGGAGACGAGGTGCCAGAAGATGTATCTGAACAATCAAATGAAGTTAACGAAGTTAACAATGTTGATGATGGCTCCGAGGAGCCTCCAAACAAAAAGCAAAAAACTGACGAGTCGGTTACGGAGCGAGAACGGCCTAGCTCAGCTCCGAAAAACAGATTTCTTGCTAGCCTTGAGAAGAAGGCGAATACTCAGGAAGCTACAGGTCCGAAAATTGATGACTCCTTGGCTACTCATATAACGGCCATTATGCGGCAAAAGCCTGAAGAGGAGACTGACAAAAACTTATTTCAGAACATTCTCAGACCAGAGAATTGCCCAGGCTTGTCAAAGATAACAGTTAATCAAGTTGTTTGGGATCGAGTATCGGCTGAAGCTCGAACATGTGATGTGAGAATGCAACGCGTTCAGAATGCATTGATCAAAGGAACAACTAACGTAGCTTTAATAGCCGATCTTATTCTGAAGAGCTCCGAAGACAAGGCCAACATTGACACAGAGGCTTTGTTGGACAAAATATGGAAGCAGACGGAAGATTCCTTGCTCTGTTTAGGAGCAGCCAACTGGGAATTAGTTCAGAGACGCCGGGAGGCATTAAAGCCTCAAATTTCTAAAGATTATGCTCATTTGTGTGCTCAGAAAGTCAAGTTCACTGACTCATTGTTTGGAGATGATGTAACCAAACAAATCAAAGATATCACAGATGACAATAGAGTCACCCATAAACTGTTGGATAGAAACAAATCTTGGCCCAGATCCTCTCCCATGAACAGAGGCTCTTTCAGGGGTCGTGCTGCTTTTCGAGGAACACCCTATAATGCTTATCGTGGTCGAGGTTCTGCTAACAGGCCTTTTTTAAGGACATCCAACCAATACCGCCCGTCAGCCTACAACAAGTCAAGGCAAACCAAGGAAACACCCAGGAATTGATTCAGAGACCTCAGGTAAACAAAACTCTGTTTAAGCCTTTACCAACAAAAGTGGCTGGTAGAATTCAGCACTTTTTTCAGGCTTGGGAGCATTTGACTTCAGATACTGTCATTTTAGATATGGTCAAGGGTTGCCATATCACATTCACACATGATCAATTTCCTTCTCAGTATAGGCCTCCACAGTCAATTAAATTTACTGACTGGGAGTCCAGTCTTATGGATCAGGAGATTAGCAAATTACTTCAGAAGGGTGTTATTGAGGAGGCTGTTAGTTCTTGTGGCGAGTTTTTGTCTAATGTTTTCCTCAGGCCTAAAAAGGATGGAAGTTTTAGAATGATTCTTAACCTCAAAAACTTAAATTTACATGTGGAATATAATAAATTCAAGATGGACACCCTGCAGTCCATACTGAAATTGGTCACTCCTGGTTGTTATATGGCAACAATTGATTTGAAAGACGCATATTACACAGTTCCTATAGCACAGGAACATAGGAAATATCTTCGTTTCCATTGGAAAGACAAGTTGTACCAATATACTTGTTTCCCTAATGGGCTTTCGTCAGCCCCACGTCTATTCACCAAGTTAATGAAACCGTGTTATGCACATCTACGGTTGCAAGGGCATATTGTGTCTGGTTACATTGATGATACATACCTTCAGCAACAGTTTTTCAATGACGCCCTTAATTCTCTTCATGCTAGTAAGGAGTTGTTTAGTAGTCTGGGTTTGTTGATACACCCTGAAAAGTCTATGGACATGCCAACTCAAATAGCTATTGTTCTGGGTTTCATTATAAATTCTATTGAAATGACCGTCTCTCTGACGCCTGATAAGAGAGCAAAGTTGTTAGAACTTTGTCGCAGTACTATGCAGTGTAACCAGATCACAATACGGCATCTTGCCAGACTTATTGGCAAGTTGGTATCCAGTTTTCCTGGGGTGCTTTATGGGCCTCTCTTTTATCGCAATTTAGAAATGGCCAAAACAGAATCACTCAAATTCAATAGAGGCAATTATGAATCAACCATGATCCTTTCTGATGACATGAAATTAGACTTGCAGTGGTGGGTTGATAACCTGGAAACCTCTAGTTGTCCAATTTCTCACCACAATCCAGATATAGTGATGGATACCGATGCTTCTCTTATTGGTTGGGGGGCTGTTTGTGATGCAACTGTGACGCAGGGTCGTTTTATGCCTTCGGACATTGCTTATACCGGAGGGAATATTAACGCACTTGAACTTTTAGCAATTAAATATGCTCTCCAAGCTTTTGCCTCCATTATTGAGAATAGGCATGTATTGGTGCGTTGTGATAACACAACAGCAGTATCTTACATCTCCAATATGGGGGGTACTCACTCGAGATTATGTAACTCAATTGCCAAAGAAGTATGGTTATGGTGCATATCAAAAAATGTTTGGGTAACCATCACTCATATTCCTGGTAAATTAAATAAAGGGGCAGACTTTAGTTCAAGAAACTTTAATGATAGAACTGAGTGGTCACTAGATCCCAGTACTTTTGAACTAATCACAAAGAGACTGGGACACCCTGAGGTTGATTTGTTTGCCTCTTATTCCAATGCTAAAGTTGCTCGTTATTATTCATGGAAGCCTGATCCAGGAGCTATCCATGTGGATGCCTTTACTATCAGTTGGTATGGATCATTGTCTTATTGCTTTCCGCCTTTCAGTTTGCTAGGCAGATGTCTGCAGAAGATTGTTATGGATCAAGCAGAATGCATTGTTATAATACCGAACTGGCCAACACAACCCTACTATTCCAAAGTTATGGGAATGTTGATCAGTCTGCCACTCGTTCTTCCCAGTCACCCACACTTACTTCAGCTTCCACACAATCCTCAGTGTCAACACCCTCTGTTTCCAAGGCTTCAACTGCTGGCTTGCAAGTTATCAGGAAATCCCTTGAGAGTAAAAACATTTCTGGACGCTCTGCCGACATTATCCTCGCTTCATGGCGCTCAGGGACACAGAAACAATATCAAACTTATATCAACCAGTGGCTTATCTACTGTCGTGAGAGGAAACTGGATTCACTTCATCCCTCTGTAGCAGATGTTATTCGATTTTTGACAACATTGTTTGAAAGAGATCTCAGTTATAGCTCACTGAATACTGCAAGAAGTGCACTATCTACTATCATCACTGTTGATGGTGCGTCCATTGGCTGCCACCCTCTGGTAGTGCGGTTTCTAAAGGGTGTTTTTAATTTGCGTCCTCCAGTTCCTAGATATCAAGAGGTGTGGGACGTATCTATTGTGTTAAAATTCCTGAAAACATTGTCGCCAGTAGCATCCTTGACTTTGAAGAACCTTACCCTCAAACTGGTTATGCTTCTCAGTTTGGTTACTGCGCAGAGAGGACAGACTTTACATTTGCTGGATATTAGTCTCATGTCGAAGACCGACTCCACCTTTACATTCATATTTAATAAACCTCTCAAACAGTCTAATCCAAGAAGACATGTAAAGCCTCTGGTTCTTGACGCCTATTCTCATGATGAAAGTTTGTGTGTATTTTCTTGTTTAAATGAGTATCTTCGGAGAACTGAGACTCTTCGCACAGGTGGTTCTCAACTCTTAATCAGCTATCAAAAGCCTCACAAAGCTGTATCTCGAGATACAATAAGTAGATGGTTAAGAACTGTTATGCAATTGTCAGGAATTGATCTAGATATTTATAAAGCACATAGCACAAGGGCAGCTTCAGTGTCTGCTGCTCATAGGGCTCAGGTTCCTATTCAAGAGATTCTTGACAGAGCCGGGTGGTCATCTGCTCAAACATTTGCCACTTATTATGACAAGAAAATTATCGAGACTTCAGAGAATGTTACATCTCATTTTCAGGAAGCTATTTTGAAGTTATGATGCAGTTTTTGGTTTTGTGCAACTTGTAATAAAAAGTTAAGATTGCCCTTTGGCAGTTATTTGTTTCTCTGATGTGCCAATTTTGGCTTTGAAGTCTCATGGAATCTCTGGTCACGTGACAGTGAGGTAGAATTAAAAATTGAACGACACTTACCTGGAAGTGGAAGTTCGATGGTAATTCTACCGATCTGGAGCGTGACCAAGAGATTACATGCCCGTCCCCCCCTACCCTATGGCGAAATAGAAGTTTTATCTGTTATTCGATTTGTAGTTTATTCAATTGGCACATCAGGCTTTGGAAGGTGATCGGTACATGCGCAGCGCATATCTCATGTAATCTCTTGGTCACGCTCCAGATCGGTAGAATTACCATCGAACTTCCACTTCCAGGTAAGTGTCGTTCAATTTTTAATTATCTTGGAGCATCATTCACTTGTTTTGACAAACTTTACAGAGGAAAGGAAAATGTCAGCCAACACAAAACAGCCTCTTAAATTTTCCAAGTTTCTGGAGTCGGAATGGCTCACTGACGCCAAAGATTTCGAGTTGAAGAAACCCACAATTGTTGTAAATATTTCCAACATGGACGCTATCATTTCTGGTTCGCCGCCTTGCAAGGTTTTACAGCCGAGAAAGTCGACTATTTTACAAGGTAATTTGTAAATGTGCAAATGCATATTATGCTCACTAGCAAGGTATTCTGTACCCGGTTCGGTCCCTTATGTGATCCTATGTCCAATTATGAATTTCGACAGGTTTGGTCACGTAATTTGAAGTTTTGGCTTCGGTTCATCGCATCGAGTAGAACCCGAATTATTCTTTTTCGGATGTTATACATTTAACTAGCGTTAAAATGTTACCATATTCTTGGCTTGAACTTTAAATGTCATATCAAAATTTCAGAAACAGATTTCAATTCCAAAATGTTAATGGAATTCGGTAGAGAGTTTAAAACTACACAACTGGACCAAATTTTGAAGCGCCAGAGCATTTCGTTCAAGAGTTACAGGCGAACGAGTATTAGACATTTTTAGTAAAAAATGTATGGAGCGGCCAAGTGGTAGACCAATATGGCGGCCAAAACTTCAAAGTCATAATTACGCAAAAAAGCCCATTACAAAAGATTGGATTCACTATAGTTACATTAATCGGCTGA
Source organism: Cladopsammia gracilis (assembly GCA_022457155.1). Lineage (NCBI taxonomy): Eukaryota > Metazoa > Cnidaria > Anthozoa > Scleractinia > Dendrophylliidae > Cladopsammia > Cladopsammia gracilis. Next base: position 884,088 of record JAJGOT010000141.1, on the reverse strand, counting down.
TAAGCATCTATTATGCTTCAATTTATTCATTTTCACGGCTTACCGTATTTTCTCAATTAAACGCCCCCGGCGTTTATTTCAAACTTAGCCTAGTGGACCCGGCGTTTCTTTGAATCAGCAGTCTTTTCTCGCCCGCCACTTTTTAAGAGAGGGTTATTATTTGTTTTTCTTGGCAGCCGTGCACCTTGCCCTTAAATCTCAAGTTTATTATACCACAAATAAGCGTTTGGGGGGCCTAACTTCCTCTATTATACCCGGCGTTTATTCGGGGCCCGGCGTTTAATCGAGAAAATACGGTATCTGAATAGCGTGACGAATTGCGTTACTTTTTGGGCTGATGATGTTAGAAACAGCTTTGTAGGGTGTAAAGTTTAGATTTTTGAATTTTTATGACATCATGTGCAATATCAAGCTATTACATAAAAGTAAAATACAAAAATACAAAAATTCTAGGAATTAGCAGCCAGTACAATCATATTTAAGAAATTGACTAAAAAGTTTTACGGTTTTCTCAGTTTTACCTTAAACAACTGGAACTATTTTTGCTTGAAAAGAAGACACAGCTCAGAGCTGACAAGTCTAATCTAATACTATATAATTCACAAAGGTTTCCCATCACTGTGAATATAAATATGAACAAAAAAAAATAAACTGTGGCTGTAAACGTCATATATATGTGTATATATCCAGTTTATATATATATACACATACACATATATATATATATATACCCATTTGCAAAAATATTGACACCTCAAAGTATATATAAATATATATTCGTCCTTTGTGTTTATATCGCATACGTGACGATAGGCAGCAAACAGTTCTCGAGGTGGGTACAGTAGAGTTTGTAAAATGCTACTGTACCCACCTTAAAAACTATTTGCCGCCTATCGCCACGTATGCGATATAAACACAAAGGACGAATATATATTTTATATATATTTTTAAGTGTCAATATTTTTGCAAAAGGGTGTATATACATATATACACCTGATTGAAGAAACGTTGTCATTTAAAAAAGCATAAACCATGAACGATGAGACCGAATGGGATTCTGGGTAGGCAGCATTGGCAAGCTAGTTATATTCTATTTCTTGATAATCAAGATGTTTTCTTTGTTTGAGGCATTTAAGAGCATGATTTATATATTCTGTGTTAATATAATGTATATTCTGTCACAGACGAAGATTAAATTTTCCAACTTCCCAGTAAGCCTTTGGGTCGCATCGTTCATGGTTTACGCTTTTTTAATTACCTGACAACGTTTCTTCAATTTGGTGTATATATATATATATATATATATATATATATATATGTAATATATATATATACACCCAGATTTAAGCCTTCATAAATTGACCAGTAGTATGGGAGGATGCCTGTTGTTGACGACGATAGACACCCGATAAACTGTTTTTTTTTTTCACACACTAGAGCTACCTTTACATGCAAAAGTTCTTGACACTTTTCTCTGGTTTACTGTAAATTCAAATTTTCCCTTCATAATCTAGTGTAACTGTCCTCAAGTCAATTGAAGACTTATGCCTAAGTCAAAAATGGTTTCATGACTAACAAGTTTGGTTCGTTTCATTTACATTTTCTGCTGTTTCATCTCGTACCTGATTGGTAGCTACACAATCAAAGTGTTCAAGGTTTTTGCAACTGCACAGCAATCTTACAAAATGGTGTCTTACAAACACAATTTTAATTTTTTAAATACTTCAGTATTATACAATTTCACAGACACGCATACTAATACTTATACGCATACTTAATTCAAGGATCATTTTTTTATTTTCCAAGTTTCTGGATTCGAAATGGTTCACTGGAACCAAAGATTTTGAGTTGAAGAAATCGTTGTGCATGTTTCCAACATGAATGCCGTCATTTCTGGTTCGCCACCTTGCAAGGTTTTACAGCCAAGTGTAACAACCAAGAACTGACTCGCATACTAAAGAACCAACTATTTATACACATACTTCCACGGGCATAGTAAATGCACGTGCATGCACATAAGTCACATAACTAGTATACATCAGCATAAAAGATGACTACATTCAACGGATAACAAAAATCGTAATTAACAGCTCTAACAATAGCAAACAAAAATCAATTCTCTTCTAATGCGATAAAACCAAAGAGAATTTTCAATTCCCTTAAAAAATTCCGTTCACCAAAAATATCTGTTTTAGACAAGCTGTTAAACTGACCAGCTTGATTTAAAATTAATAAATTACCAGTTCATTACTGTTAAACTAAGTACTAGACTGTTTTTATTTTAATTGTATATACCTATTTGTTGTATTTTACATGATATATTTTTTCTTCATACTTTTAACTTTGTAATGCGCATATGAACAGATTTCACATGTGTGCTTAGTTCGTTATTTAACATACTACATTTACTTTGTGTTGTTTTCCTTACTAATATGTCTTGTCAGTAACTGTGCTCGCACTGTGGGTGGCTCCTCCTAAAATGTTCTGCAATTGGTATAGGATTTAATGGAGCCGAAACCAATTGTGGAATTTTTCCACATTTTAGGCATCCAACTGATGAACAGTTACGAAATTCAGACATGTTCAGAAGCCACATTTGTTTGAGGTCTGACCCCTTTGAATATGCATACTATAAATTGAATTATTATTATTATTATTATTATTATTATTATTATTATTTAATATTATTATTATTATTATTTCTTAGATGTGAAGATCAATGCCAAGTCGCTTATACTGATTAAAGTCCCAGTTGAAACCAATATTGGTGGCATAGTCCTAGGTGAAGGTTGGTGTCAGCTGTCTAGCCTGAACCCAAGTTACCCTCAGGATATCCCACTGTACAAGTCACCCCAGTTTGACGTGGGGACAGTTGAATTTGATCCCTACATAGTGACTGGATCAGAGAAACCAAGCCAGGGGGGTGGTGTTAGGAAGTATAAAATCAAGGTGAATGTTTGGTTCAGTCCAGCAAAAACCCACTGTGGTATCCATAATCATCACACCGACCCAGAGATGCTGGAGGTTCACACCCAAGTTTATGGCACTGGAAGAATGCAGAAGTTTCACCACAGTGATTTGAAGAGCATGTATGAAGATGTAACTATGGCTCCTGGATTCACCCATGATCCCTTTGCTGGGGTCAAGGAAAATGGTGACCTGTTTTATGGATGGCACCAGTACTACAGTGATACCGATTGCATATGGATGGCAATCGAACACCACCCAGCTTAGGGTGGCTCCCTTTAGTTTTATAGCCACAAGTGTGCTGATGAAGCGGGATTTAGTACTGAATTGTTTTGGGGGAAATTATTTGTCTGAGTACATTAGACACATTTACCCTGTAAAGGCTTAGATTAAAGTCAAATAATTTACTGGTATTCATGGAAGAAGAGCTAGAGAAAAAGAACTGTTCAGAACAGAACAGAGAAGAAAGAACTTTATGAACATGTAAGAGAACTGTGAAAGAACTGGAACTGACAAATAAGAACTTGGCAGTCGCAAGTTAAAATATAATAACAATAACGTTATTTCAGTATCAGGGTATTTAGCTTTACAGTTAGCTAACTGGGGACACTATAATAAAAATACATGCATGTACTCTAAGCTAACCTAATACATAGTTAATCGAGGGGATTAACTATGATTATTCACATGTGTATAATGTCTTCTTAAAAGAAATTTTGATCCTGGGCCTCTTGTGAGCCTTGCGGGTGTCTGTCCCGGTAACCTTTTACGCTGGTAGAGAACGTACGATTTAGACCCCGCACCCTTTAACAGATTTATCTGAATTCAAATACGATTTTTGTACATCAAGTAGCTTGCACTTTAACCTCATTCTGTCGTGTTTGTTAAGTTAACGGCCGTTGTTCTAAAGTTAAGTGCCGGCAAATAACATTGAACACTAAACCTCTCTTACTGTTTTTCTCTAACGTCAGACTTCTCGTTTTTAACAATAAGTATTGGTAAACTCCTATTTTGATCCAGGGCAAACGAGAGCTGAGTTCAGAATCACCCGTGTTCAAGCTACGTTGCCTAATCACCAATAAGGCTTTAAACGGCCTGACACGGCCATTTATCACCGCAACTTATAATTTATGTTCTTATGGTCATAGATCGTTTTCTGTACCTGCGTCTATCCAGTGGAACTCCTTACCAGAGAATGTGAAACTGTGTGAAACACCAGACTCTGACCTAAGTGTAAGACTCGTCTTTTCCGAAACGCATATAAAGGCCCGCACATGCGGTGCAACTTTTGTGGCATCGTTTTTAGAAGTAAAATCAAGTTCTACTTTTACAACGTTGCGCGCAACAAATTGCATTGTGGCGGTGACCCACAAGAAACACTTGTCGCGCGCAACGTCGCACTGTGTGTTCGGGCCTAATATTTAATTTCAAAATTAAAACTCTAGCTCTTCAAGAGTGGACGAGAGTCGCCGAGAGCGAGAGTTTCATGCCAAACAAGAGCGACAGTTTGAACTCTCATTCTCGTTTTCGCCCTGGCTTTTTGCTCAGACTTAATATTATCGTACCTGCAGTAACGTTGTCTTCCATTCCTCTCAGCGTTAATTAGCCAACATGAAAAATTACCGCGGTCAAACGTTTCTGCTTCTTTTGAACGTTTTTACGAGCAAGGAGCCGACAACAAAATGAATGCAACAATGACGGGTGTCGGTGCAGCCGCGTCGCGTTTTTTTGGCGCGAAAACCACAGGCCTCCCAAGCTCACGGTTCGTGTACTGTCCGTCGAAAAATGAATACAAGGATTTGTAGGTTAATTGCCATTTGTCAAAAAAATTGAACGTTTACTTACTAATTAATTAGAATATCGATAAAAAGACTTTAACTCCTAAGAGTGCCAAACATCAAAATTCAAATATAAAAAGTTGAAAAACCAAAGAGGTTTCATTTGAATGGTCACACCATAGACTAGCATAGCGTCGACAGACTACACTGTTTTTACTATCGACAGACTCTGACACTGTTTTTATTATCGACTCTGAGGTGAAAGGGTTAATCTATACTTTGTTGAAATGCGTTTTACGAATTTAAGAGCTTGGCTTAACGTGTAACAACACTTGTGGACTATGAACAATGGCTAACAGCATGGACAGTAGTCTTTCTACTATCCATGCTAACAGCCAAGAAAAAAAAAACCGTTCACAGTTTCATTTGGTCATAAGTTTACTTGGTTTCTCCTATTTTTATGCACCTTCTCATTGTTTTGAACAGGTTATTATTTGTAATAACCCACATTGATGCTCACTAAAATGGAACACCCTTAGAAGAGATATTGGACTCAGTAACACTGGCGAGATTCGCGCCCTTATGAACAACAGTGACCTGTGGAGAGCAGCCATCCGTGATTCCCGAGTTGGTGTTGGCTAATACCCTCGTCTTTAGTAGTAGTAGAAAATGGAACAATAGATCATTATTGTGGTCAGTGAGGTGGAACAGGAGGTGATTGTTTGAAAATAATGACCTCCTTTTCCACCTCATTAGCCACAATAATGACCTACTGTTCCACCTCAGTGATTTTCTAGAATCTTCTCAATTTAAAAAAACCAGCATAATTTATTAAAAATTCCAACATGGATAGTACCTACTCCCCCAAACTCGTATTTTTCGTACCCAGCAACGGGTCAAAAATATTTAGCCCGCGATATGTAATGGTCACCTGCCTTGGTGGGACGGGACGGCGAGGAGTTAAACGCAGGGGGTGGGCGTTGATAGAGCAAAACCCCTAGGAGAGGAGAAGGTTGGTCAACATCGAATCCGCGATAAATAATGGTCACCTGCTTACCGATGGAGATGGCGTTAGAGGGAGGTGGGAACGAAAGTTCCGTGTGTTCATGAGTTGGTTCATAGGAGTCTTTGATTAACCCTTTAACTCCCAAGAGTGCCAAACATCAAATTTCAAGAAAATTCCCCAAATCTCATTTTGTAAAATATTGAAAAACAAATGGTACCATGCAAAAGTACTGCTGAAGAGGTTTCATTTGAATGGTCACACCATAGGATTTTATCTACAGACTCAAAAGTTCGAACAAATGGTACCAATTAGCAAAAGTATTGCTGAAGAGGTTTCATTTCAATGCAGGTCACACCATAGGATTTTATTCAGACTCAAAAGTTAGAACTACACTTCATGGGAGTGAAAGGGTTAACAAATGAGCCTCTGGACCAATAACAGTCTTACGTGGAAGCAACGCGTTTTACTCTAAAGTTAAGTGTTACAAAAGCAAATTTTTAAAACCAATTGTTCCGTTGAAAATCCGTAACTTATTTTATCGTTCCTTGTTGCAGTGTTGCGTTAAAAACCATTGGTTTTGTGTAACATCACATCTCAGAAATAGTTGCCAAAAAAACTGATTAGCAACAAATTCCCCATGGTAACAAAATCTGGTGACCCAAACATTGGACAATTTACGATGGATATCAAAGAGGCATACTGTTTCTTGTGCACTGTGAGGATTTCCACATTTATTTCATAAATGTCATATAAAGAAAATTATAACATGACAAGTGAAATTCCTTTAGAATTATTGGACTATGTTTTGCCATATCATAACTCAGCAGGAACCATAATCCTGGAGCGTGCAACTTCCATACTGTGCCTGTGAAACCGCGTTTTTACAAGTAGGTGTATTTTAGGTAAGCCTTTCCCGCGAATTAGTTTCGGAACAATAGTATAATTAATAACTATTTTCACCACAGTAATGTAAACATGTGAATAGTTATTACATGTAATTATGCAATTGCTTGTGATTGGCTTTCCAAAACCAATTCGAGGGAAAGGCTTATCTAAAAATAAACCTACTTGTAAAAATGCCGTTGCACGAATTTATGGTAGTTGCACGCTCCGGGTAATGGGCTCCTGAACTCAGACATTACACACTGGTAATCTCGTACCCAGATTTCACTCATGCTTGCACTGTACTGACCGTAGTAGATCTGGTTATGAGATTAGCACACTAGGCTAATCAAGCTTCGAATTGACAAATTGACGTCAGTTTTTTTTTTGTCTGTACTCTTATTGATGATAAAAATTGACCAATCAGCATGCGAGAATAACTTCAGTTATTGTAAAATTCTGATCATCTCATTTCCCTGCTGTGATTGTAGTACCTAAAAAGTATTGTTAAGGTAGCAAAAACCGTTTTCACAGAAAAAAGATATTTTTCCCGCAGGGCTATTCAAGAATAAGTATAATAGAAAAGTCATGTTCTTTTGAGGCATTCTGTTTTTAAAACAAACAGAAAAGAACTTTGTGTAGCCTCTTGAATAAGGGGCAAAACATAGATTCTTGGAAACGTTAACCAAGATTTTGCTCCTCTCATGAGAACGTTTTCAGTGCTAAATTCAAGTTCCAGTTGTTTTGAGTGAATTAGAAATAAGGATCACAGGAATTTCCACTACCAGGAAGTCGAATTCTACATTCACTTTTCATTTTCAGAGGAAAAAGTGTGTTGGGGGGGGGGGGGGGGGGGGAAGACAGGGGGGATTAAACTTCCTCCATCCTATGCATACCCCCCCCCTGCATTCATCACTTTCAGGTTATCTTTGTCAGCAGTAATTGCATATTCACAATATTCAGTTTTTTTAAAAAAAAAAACTGGTATTTTGTGTATTCTTTTTAATAGAAAAAAGAATACACCCTAAAAATAACTACTGCACTTATCAGTAGCTATCCCAAGGGGAGTGACCCCAGGGAGGCTCCACAAATGGGATCAACAAATCCCCCCAAGGTATTTATCATGCGTGGTCTATTATTTGAGACCTCAAATGTGGACCCCCCCCCCCCCCCCCCCGCAACCCTTCATCCCAGACTTAAACCTGGCTCCAGAAGTGAGCAAATCCTAGCGAGATACTCAACTATGAGGTTGAACGTGAGTTACCAATCCCCCCCACACCCCCTCCCCTCCTCTGACAGCCAACGATAAGTGCAGATCTGTATAAACAAATGTGCGACTACTTTGCAGCCATTACTGTTACATGTAGCAGTGAAAATATGCAATTGCTACAACACTTGGCAACTGTGACAGTTTCAGTTAACCATTCAAGCCCTAAGACTGATCAGAATCAAATTTCTCCTTGTACTATTAATGCCTTATCAATCAAAAAGGTCATGAGAATTTAGGACACGATCACCCAAGATGAATTCTCTTGATATCTAAACAATTTCTCCCCACTACTTCTATAGGAAATGTATAGGGACAAGAAATAAGAATTTAAATTTTGATATTAGGGCTTAAAGGGTTAAAACAAACTAAGCTGCACAATAGATTCATGCCAATGCTAATTTATAAGTGATATAATTTGTGATATCTTGCTGCCATGGAGTTAATCCAAGAGGACATTATTTTTGCTGGTTATAAGTTTTTGTGAGATCTTCCTCAGTCATATAAAACCCCTGCAAAAATCGCATCGAAACAATTAAAACATCAAAACTCTACGCGTCACTTAGCAGAATTTCTATATAAAAAAAGAACAAATAGCTCTGACAAACTCAGAAATAAATTATTTCTTAATTACAATATTTCAAATATTTTTGTTCCAAAATGATTCCTTTCTAGCATGCTAATTCTTTCTGTACGAATGAGTAAAATACAAGCTTTTCTTTCTAGCTAAATATTATATATATATATATTGCTAATATATACAGTGACAATAATGATTCAACCCACCCATATGCATGTAGTGTCACTAATTATCAACCCCTCCCCTCTATTAACACTGATGAACCACCCCTCCCCTCTAGTGACACTAACAATCTACCCTCACCTCTAGTGACACTTATCAAAAAATTCAACCCTCCCCTCCTAGTAACACTATTGAATAATCCAACCCTTCCCCCTTGTGTCACATATGACCCACCCCTCCCTTCCGATTATGCTTATGTTCCACCCTTCCTCCCTAATTAATAGTAGCCACGCTTGTTCCACCCGAGTCTAAAATGCGCTTGCGCAGTACGCCAACCAGTCTCTCTAACCTGTAAAACAGAAAAAGGACAGACATAATATTATTATTGTTAAATTCAGGTAATTCAGAAAACACGATAGTAGAATGCAAACAGACAAGGATGATTAATATTACATTAAGGGGTGCAATTAGATTTTAGAGAGGAAGAGGAAAACTGCCACATGAAAAATAGTACCCATTCATAGTTTCTCCAACAGCTCATTTCCGAGTTGCTCTTAGACTCCCTTTTCGAACCAAGGCCAAGTACAAAAACCATTTATATAGATATTAGATTTTAACCTGTGAATACGCACAAGCGTAATGAACGGGTTATCGGTAATGGTTACAGGCTAATTAACTTACTCACTCGCTCACTCACTCCTTCCATCAGCTGTAAACTTAGTGAGACGAGCGAAACTTTGTGGAGACTGAGACGAGCGACTTGGGATGTAGACGTGCTTGAGAAGCTCCGTTCACCGTGCACTTATTTTAACTTATTTATGTTGTCTATGGAAAAATCTTCTCTCTTCTTAACCCCAAAGAGGAAATCTACAAGCCAGAATTTATCTACTAGCTCCGCGGAGTCACCCGAAGAGAAACGCTGGAAAGAATCCCGTTCTCCCGACACAGACGTTTCGGAAGGCGAAGACGAAGCTATGGCCGCGTCGTCTCCAACGGAAGGCATTGTTAAAAAACTGGATCTTATTCTAACTAGGCTGGATAACATAGATTTGAAGATGGAAGAATTTAATCAAGCAGTAAAAGGCCTAAAAAGCAAGGTATCTAGCCTTGAAGTTGACGTGGCTTCGGTTAAAAACAAGCAGAAGAGTCTGGATGATAAATTCACTCACGTGGAGACAAATTCCAAATTTGTTGATGACACCTTGAAACAGCTTCAAGATGGTGTGGATAAAAGGAAGCTAGAGATTGATAATTGCAATAAACAACTCCTTTATATGGAGGCGTATAGCAGAAGAGAGAACCTAAAATTCGAGGGAATTGCAGAATCTCCGGAGGAGCACAACGCAACTTCTAAAGAAGACACGAGGGAAGTTCTTATAAACTTTTTTGAACAAGTACTAGGAACTGAAGATGCCAAAAATATCGAGTTCCAACGGGTACACAGACTGGGCAAACCCAAGACCGACAGTGAAAATGGTGGCCGAACCATTATTGCGCGTTTTTTAAGATTCTCTGATAGGGAGCGCATTTTTAAATGCGGTCGAAAACTTAAAGATACTAATTATAGAATGTTTGAAGATATTCCGAACGAATTACATCAATTGAGAAAAGCCCAAATGCACAAACTAAAAAAAGCAAGGCAAGAAGGAAAACGAGCTTATTTTAGCAAAACAGAACCAGATAAGTTATACATTGATGGAATATATGTTAAAATGTAAAATCACTATTTCTATATGATTAGCATTAAGTTAACGTATTTACCGTTTCCCTTGTGACCCCCCTGTCTTTTTTAACAATCGTCAAATACATCTCTATTGTAGTTTCTGCAATTATTATTTAACATATGAATAGAGCAAAAAAATCATTTTTCATAATTGACACTTCATAGACATTTGTTTCTATGATCAAGGTGATGGAACTAGGTTTTGAGTATTGTGCAAGTAGTTTAGGAAGCGGATAATATTGATGGATAAAGGTCCAGTAAAGTTTACTTTGGAATATAAGGTAAGTGTTTTAAATTTTCCTCTCCACTTGTTTTTGTATGCGATACATGTTATGTTTTCATTTTTGTTAATTAATGTAATAGTAGCTTTGGCTTGTTTTTTACGTAACCATAATACTACGTCAACTAGCACTGTTGAACACAGTAGCCCAATGAAGATTAAGACAACCAACATTGATTACATGCCCTATCTTGTAGTTCGTCTGTTATATCGAGGATGTACTTTAAGGCTTTATTTTTTTTAGTCCTTCCGCAACTCCAGCGTTTATATAACTTTTTTTTTTCAGCTTATGAATATTAGATGGGAGTAGATACTTGTAAATTGGTCTCGTTAAATGTGAGGGGCATAAGTAATTTTAAGAAAAGAAGAATTATTTACACTTGGTGTCGAAAACAAAAGGCAGATTTTATCTTCTTACAAGAGACTCATTCTAAAAAAGACACAGAAATACAGTGGAAAAATGAATGGGGAGGTGAAATCTTTATGTCGCACGGTAGTTCTAATTCACGTGGAGTGGCAATTCTTTTTAAAAAAGGCGTTGATTGTACTATTGAATCCAAAATACTGGACCCTTTGGGACGTTATATCATTCTTAAAGTTGAGATTAAAGACAAAATATATTTATTGATTAATATATATGCACCTAACAAAGACACAGATATTATTAATTTTCTCAATAATTTATTGACGACGCTGCAAAAAGAAAACCTTGACGAAGAAGAAAATATTATATTGGGTGGGGATTTCAACTGCCCTCTAAATCCAGTTTTCGATAAGAAAGGGGGTATTTTAACTCCAAAAAAATTTGTAGTAGCCACAATTGATAGCTTACAAGAAGAGCTTGATTTAGTTGATATATGGAGGATTAAAAATCCTACGAAAAGAAGCTTTACGTGGAGTCAAAACTCTCCAACGATATTTTGTCGTTTGGATTATTGGCTGATTTCAAACAGTTTGCAAGATTTAGTTACATCAACGGATATCATTCCATCCATTAAAACGGATCATGCAGCAATTTCCATAGAGATATGTAACAGAATCGATGATATTAAAGGCCCAGGATATTGGAAAATGAACTCTTCTCTTTTGGAAAATGAAGATTATATAAATGACATTAACGAGAAAATACCAATTTGGTTAACTGAGGGTCGCAAAGATCTGACCGATAATCGGAATATTTGGGATTGGATGAAATATAATATTAGAATACATGCAATTCAGCATTCTAAACGAAGAGCGAAGGCAAGAAATGAAAAAGAAAACAATCTTCAAAAGGAATATGCAAAAGCAAAACAGAATTATGAGTCAGATACAAATGAAGCTAATGTAAATGCACTCAATTCAGCTAAAGAGATGCTAGAACTCCTTTATGAAGAAAAACTTCAAGGAATTATTATTCGTGCACGGGCCCGCTGGCACGAACATGGTGAAAGAAGTAGTAAATATTTCCTTAATCTAGAAAAAAGAAATAATGTTAAGAAACACATGCGAAAACTGAGAATTCACGGTTCCATAACGACAGATCCTTTCGATATACTTTCAGAACAAAAACAATTTTATGAAAAATTATATTCAAGCAGAAATAAAAACGTTGATAATACACAACGAATTAAATCCTTTCTGAGTGATTTACACATTCCTAAACTTACAGAAGAGCAAAAGCTATCGTGCGAGGGTGATATAACATCTGAAGAATGTGCCTCCATTCTAGAGAGCTTTCAAAACAACAAAGCTCCTGGGAACGACGGAATTCCTGTTGAATTTTATAAAAAATTCTGGTCTCTCATAAGTGAACCTTTCACATTATGTGTTAATGAATGCTTTAAAAAGGGAGAAATGTCACGTTCACAAAAACAAGCAGTCATTACTCTTATTGAAAAAAAAGGAAAAGATCGTTCATTCCTTGAAAACTGGCGACCAATCTCCCTAATTAATGTTGACGCAAAAGTTATGTCAAAGGTTATAGCGAATAGAATCAAAAATGTTTTGCCAAATATTATACATTATAACCAAACCGGTTTTGTTAAAGATCGCTACATTGGCGAAACAGTACGATCAATATTTGATATAATGGATTTTACTCTCAAAGAAAATATTCCCGGTTTAATGATCTTTATCGATTTTCAAAAGGCATTCGATAGTCTGGAGTGGAACTATCTTATTGCTTGTCTAGAAGCTTTTAACTTCGGTTCGGATTTTATTCGATGGGTAAAAGTTTTCTATGAAAACATACAAAGCTGTATCATAAATAATGGCACAACTTCAGATTATTTCACACTGGAACGGGGAGTTAGGCAAGGAGACCCCCTCTCTCCCTATCTATTTGTTATCGCAATTGAAACTCTAGCCATAGCGATCCGTCAAAATACTGCGATAAAAGGTATCTTCATTAACAAAGAGGAGACAAAAATCCTCCAATATGCAGATGATATGACTGCAACCTTATCTGATATTAACTCAGCTTACGCTCTTTTCAACCTTTTGGATGTCTTTAAGAAACTCTCAGGCTTAGTAATAAATTCATCTAAGACTGAAGGAATGTGGATCGGATCTTCTAGAGGAAATCAAACCAAACCTTTTGGTATTAAATGGCCAAATGAGCCAATTAAAGCTCTTGGTGTTTATTATTCCTATGATTTGAAATTGCTACATGAAAAAAACTTTATAGAAAGATTGGATAGCGTAAAGAAACTTATAAATATTTGGTCTTCAAGAGGTCTCTCTCTTTATGGGAAAGTGACAATTATCAAATCTCTAATTATTCCAAAATTTGTTTATATCTCATCTTTGCTTCCCACATCAAAAGAAATTATTCAAGAATTAAATCGACTGCTTTTTAAATTCTTATGGAAAGGAACAGATAAAGTTACAAGATTATCAGCAATAAATGAATACGAAAAAGGAGGTTTGAAAATGATTGATTTGGAAAGTATGATTAAATCTTTAAGATTAGTCTGGCTAAAAAGAGTTTTTGGGACAAATGATGGCACATGGAAAAGTTACTTAAGGCACTTATTGGAACGGTTTGGAGGTCTTTTTTTATTTTATTGCAATTATGATACTAAAGATTTGACCATTCCCTCGCCTTTCTATTCTGAACTTCTTAAGTGGTGGTCAGATTTTCGGGACGTTTTTGATACAGGAAAAGACTGGCGAAACATAATATGGAATAATAAAGAGATACGCATTGACAAACTGCCCGTTTTTTATAAAGAAATGTTCGAGTCTGGCATTTTGTATGTTGAGGACCTTCAATTCCAGCTTAATAATACAGACTCTTTTAAGTTTATTTCAAGTAGAATTAACAAAATAAATTTTCTGATATGGATAGGACTTAGACATTCCGTACCATCTCACTTAAGATACAATAAAGGTAATTCCTTGCCTTCTCTTTCATTGATGATTGACAAAAATGTTTTTGATGTACTGAAAAAGAAATCCAAAGATTACTATATGTTAATTAAAGGTGTTAAAGCGCAGTGCCCATATATTTCAGACGTTCTAAAACGTGACTTTAATTTGACTGATGATCAACTGAAAAAAGTTTTTATTCTGCCTCATACCATAGCTTTTGAAGCATACGTCAAAGCTTTCCAATACAAAGTCCTTAACTCTATATTATATACAAATTATAAACTATATAAGATAGGTTATGTTACAGACGATAGATGCTCTTTCTGTAAATTAGAAATAGAAACCTTATACCATCTGTTCTTCCACTGTACACACTCTTCAAATTTTTGGAAAGAATTTGAAATCCTTTATTATCAGCTGACTAAAGAATTTGTACACCTTACCTTGCAAGATATAATGATAGGTATTATAGTTTCAAAATGCCCTTTACTGAATTATTTGTTATTAATTGCCAAAGTCTATTTATGGGATTGCAGAAGGACTCAAATACTTCCAAATATAGCAGGATTTAAGATAAAAGTAAAAATTAAATACGAAATAGAAAAATATATATGCTTTAAGAATAACACTGTAAGCCAATTTGACAAGAAATGGTCATTGACGTCGGGCTGTGTAATTTAATAACTATGTCAGACTGCTGCTATGTTGGCTACTATTATTATGTTTAATGAGTATATAGGGTTACGTAATTTTTAAGGTTAATTGTGTTAGTACGTCTCCGTAATTTAACGTAGATATTGTTTGTAGGTGTTATGTGTAGTATTATTTTATCTTGTATTGTATGCCGAGAGCAGTGTAATGTACTGTACTGTAAGTATTAAGTGTACTGTTCAATAAAAGCATTATTATTAAAAAAAAAAAAAAAAAAAAAAAAAAAAAAAAAAAAAAAAAAAAAAATGCTTTGTTATGAATGTGTTTCATAACAAGAACAGCGTGAATCCAGCGATAACTAATTTGTTGTAAACGAATACAAACAACAATAAACTTAAAGATGTTTCGCATTTGGAGTCTTTAATGCAACATTAAAATCAATCTAAAAGGATTTTCCAATCGAGACACATGTTTTGATGCGTATCTACCTTTAAATAACAAAATTTAGTCTTAATTGAGCATATGTCCCTCGATGGTCTTGTGGGCTAGCACCAGGATTTGCACTCAGGAGGCCCCAGGTTCAATTCACGCTCAGCGCCTTTTTTTTTTAACTGGACATTATGAAAGTGATTTACCTTTTTTTGCGTTCGTCAAAACTCCTTACGTTTAATTTTGAAAAAAGTATTGAACCATGTCAGTGTGAAAACATAAGCTCACCACAATTTGTGTTACATGTTAGCATTTCTTATTCATGGGTTGGCTCTTAGGAGCCTTTGATATTTGCATGTGAAAGAAAACTCATTTTTGTATGAATGGTTTTGCACTTGGCCTTTGTTTGAAAAAGAGGCTAACAGCAACTCAGAAATGGGCTAATTGGTAGTCCATAATGTGGACAGCTAGTAGAATTGACACTTAAATACACTGAAGTGTAGTCATGACTAAAAGCTGCCCTAACCTTGTGCTAAACATCAGCAGTACTGCCAGATGCAATGCTAAGTTTTTACAACTCTATTATTGGTAAAGACTAAAGACTGACATAGAAATGTATGTTGCATCTCTTTAATAAAAACAACTATAAAAAATCTGGACACACAAGCATGCAGTGAAAGAGAACAAGTCGTCAAGTCGGTAAGCGAGTGACTTGTTATGGTGATTGGGGCAGGAGTGGAGAAAAGTCTTGCACTTACTTATCTGCTCGATCTTTTTCCCGCCGTCTGTTTTTAGAAGACTCTTCCAGTTGTTTAGCCAGAGTATTCCTTTCTTGTGACACAGCCTTCAGTTTCACCACCACTTCGTCGTAACTCCGCTGTGCCTGCTGGATGTCTGTATCTCGGGCTCTTAATCGACTTTCAAAATTATCCATTGTGTGGTTAAACTGGTCTCGAAGAGATTGTTCTTGTGTTAACGACCCATGTAAACTGGAGGGCAAACAGTTTCATTGCAATAAGTAAATAATAACAAATTCATAAAATATTAAAACAATTTCTAAGGTGCAATTGCCAAAGATTGCACCCATTGTACTTACCACTCTTTCTTTTAGTTCAGGTGATAGCACCGTTGGGTGGTAACATCAGCCCTTTATCCACAGTACCAAAATACTTATTCTCCTTTCTTATCTCCATACATTTATTAGCGCAGTAGTGGGGAGAAGTTGCTAATTTAATATCAAGAGAACTCATCTTGGGTGATCGGATCATAAATTCTCATAACCTCTCTATTTGATTATGCATACATATTATAAGGTGAAAATTGATGCTGATCACTATTTGGGCTCAACAGGGTTATGCTGTTGGACTTGTCTCTGTAACCATCACATACTGCTCAGGGATGTAGATAATAGCCGGGAGGCGGGGAAATTACCTGGCTGTCAACTTCATTTTTCCGGCTGTTAAAGCCTAGTGCAACTTTAAAAGGACTACATTTTTCTATTTTTTACCCGTCTGTCAGTTCTATATTCCCGCCAGTTAAAAACTGAATCTACATCCCTGTTGCTAGTAAAGAGGCCAACAGAAGCTGCCAAGGAAACAGCAGAAAGCAGGTGAAAATGGTGTGAGAAGCCTAAGTTCAAATTCCTGTTTCAACACTGTCTTCCCATACTAAACAGAAGTAATTTTTCTTTCAGTCAGTGCCTTTACCTGTAATAAACTCTGATAGTTTCAATTTCTTCTTGAAGTCTTTTGTTTTTCTTTAATGCCAAATCCCTCTCTTGCAGGGCCTGTGCTGAGTGAGTCTGTTAAGATGAAGAAAATAAAACTGATTAAGAGTCAGTCTGTGTACTTATAATAACACAGGTTTGCATGCCGGGCTTATAATCTGAAGCCCAGGGGATTTGAGCCTGGTTTATGATGTACTGTAAGTTGTTAACTTAGACAATACAATTTGCTCCATAAAAAAACTATCGTCTTTCTCCACCCATGCCAGGTGACAGGGTTACCCCCAGCATTTTGTCATTAGTATTCATTTATACACCTGGGTGGAGAGAGACAATGTCGAGTAAAGTTTCTTGTGGACACAACACAACCACCAAGACCAGGCATCAAATCGCCAACGTTTGGATCTTAAGTCGAATGCGCTAACCACTATTACACAGCACATCTCAATAAAAGAAGTTAGAAATAGTGATTCAAGATAAAAGAAGGTAGAATTTATGCCACATATTCTAACAAGGATACCACAGTACATTGTCCAACCTTCAAGCTTTTTTCAAGGAAAATAATATGGAGTGTAAACTTTACCTGAATGGCCTTGAGCCTTTGTTTATCCACTAACTTGTGTTGGCTTTTCATCATTTCAATTTCTTTACGAAGATTAACGACCTCTGCTTCTAATGCCTTTGACTGAAACAAAAGAGGAAAGGAAACATTAATTTTGAAAGTAAGAATGCACGTCATGCATGCATGGCCTCTTTAAATGACCCCTGATCAGTTTAAGTTCTGGGTTTAACTGGAGCCAGAAATATGGTTTATCTTCAATATCTTGCCTGCCATAAGATAAACTTTTCCATGAATGTGAATTTCAATCTCCTCTTTAGCTTGAACATACAGTAGATGTGATTATTTTGTTGTGTGATTAACGTCCTACAATGCTGTTTAGTTTTTGTTTTTATATACACTGTACATGTATAAATCACTGCTTTCAATGAAGCCAATATCTAAGCTTCTAAGTTTTGAACAAGTGTTCTTGATTTCTATTTTAAATAGATTAAAAACCATTTTACACAACAAAGGATTAAGAGGGTTTTTTAAATGTTTTATCTTACTTGAACCTGTCATTAGCTCATAAAACAATCACTGAAAAGAGTCTCAGCTTCCAGTTTAAAAATCCAAGCTCACCTTTTCCACGGCAGCATCTCTTTCGGCGATAACAGCTTTCAGTTCCTCAGTCACCATTTTTTTCCTGTTTCTCTGCACTGTTCGTATCTTGTCAGCCATTAAATGGCCGTGTTTATCGATTGACTCAGGGTTTTCTGATGATGTTATTCTACCAAGCAAGGATTTCATGGTCTGTTGGTAAAATAATGGATCAAATAGAGTGTTTTCATTCATACAACCAACAGCCACATTGAAAGACTAAAACAATAGGAAATGTTTAAATAAGAAAAGAGCTTAAGTCCTACAAGATTCGTTTAAGACACCAATATGGCCGCCATTTCATTGTTTGGGACACCAATATGACCACTGTGATGTCACATGCACACCCTCTATAGCATGCTTAATGTTTTGATAATCAAAGTCTAAAAGTAGAGAGTGAGCCTAATATTATTATTTGATGTAAGTGCTAAGTAAGCAAAGTAGAAGACATACTGGCTCAGATTCTTCATCATCATATACACTGTCAACACCAGAATCAAATCTGTCAATCAAGAATACAAACAACCATTTAAACATTGTTTACTTGATAGGCAGAGACTATGTCGCTTTAAACTGGCTAGCATGGCAGGGACTAAACTATCCCAGATTGGTCACAAATCCAGGATACTCTGGCCTTGTTTAAATATTGCCGCCTTAGTTTTCAGAGACAAACAATTCACACCAAGATTTAGTGTAATTGATCAAACCAGGCCTATGTGCATTTTGAGGATAATTTTCAAGTTTCAACTTTTTTGAAGAAGAATCAGAAACCCATAAGTGTGTTGAAACGTGTAATGCGCATTCACAGCTTCCGAATAATCACTTTTTGCTTAGTACCATATTTGGAAACCCCTTGGTCCCTTGAGATTGGAAGCAAGTTGTTCTAGCGAATTGATTGGTTAATATTTTTGTCTTGATTTTCCAAATATGGCTGTAACAACTTCTTAGCAAATTGAATAATTGGAAGCTTGTTTTGAAGCATACAAAGACAGTTGCACATTTCAACCCACTTATGGGTTTCTGGAAGAATCCAATAAAACATCTTATTTTGAGACCCTGGACAAATATGTGTTCTAGGATTTTTCTTCCAAAAAGTCATGACTTGAAAACTGATCTGAAAATGCACATACATGCAGGTCCTTTTTGCACTCAACCCTTCATATGCTCTATAGAAAAATTATTTCCAACTGTGGACAAAAAAAGATGGCACAAGACAAAACACACTGGAAGGCACCGGTTTTAGGAGCTTTCACATTCAAGAAACAAGATGCTGATTGAATGTAATTAATACCCTGTGTGTTCTCTTTCAGTTCTTCTTAGTTTGTCCAGTAATTCTTCTCGTTCACTGTAAGCCAGCTTGAGTCTTGCATTCATGGCTGTGTCACGTTCCTTTTGTGCCTGGTAGATTTTCTCAACAAGAGCTGAAATGAGTGAGATGTTATCATCAGTCTCTATCATGATAACTATTCTGTTGCAGCTGGAATTATTCACTGTGACCAGCGTTTACTAAAATACTTGGATGCAACACAAGGAAAAAAACACAAGGATAACAGTGTGAGAAATAAAATTCAAGCATTTTTGAATTAGCAAGATTGATTATTTTCAGGTCCCAGTGACTAAGAATTAGATGTGACTTTTTTATGGGATTTAGCAATGTCTGACAAATTATTTTTTTATGATTTTTGTGGAAAAAACATAATTACAGTTACATACAATGCTCAGGTGAAATTTGGCTGGAACTAGCCACACCCTGGTGTATTCCTTAGAGAGGTGTCTGCCTCAAAAGAGAGTTGACTTTATTCCCTTCCCACTGCTACTCCCCAGGCGAAGATGGTGGTCCATTTAGGGATTTTAGATCATCTTTTGTTGTAATTATGTTAGTATATGACCATGACCAAGTTACTTCATAGTTGCCTATCATATCATGCATCATTTTCAGGGATTGCATTAACACAGAAATTGTGCATTTTTACACAAAAAAATATTCATTATGTCTCAGGACACAAGATGCTGATTTCAAGAAGTCACTCCACTTGCTTTGGCAAGTCAGTTAGTAGGAGACTGGAGACAGTTTACACATCAGTTCTGGGAAACTTGAATAAGCACCCGCCATTTTGACTTCTTGCTTGATTGAATGGGAACATGTGCAGTGATTCATACTTACCACAGGATTTTGTCCACAGACTTAAAAGTTAGAGCTCCTATGTACTTTACAAAATATACATGTCTCCATAATTGACTCTTAAGAGTGAAAGGGTTAAGGCAACAAAACTCAAGGTCATACCTGCTCCTCTAGCAGCAATTTGAGACTCTGTTTGAGATAATAAATCATCCCTACTCATCTTGGATGCTTGAATTTCAGCTTCAGCTTTTGTTAGCTTATCTGTAAGCTACACAGGTATAAAAAAAGTGTATAAAAATTACTAATGATGAGTTAGCACAAGCCATGACATCAACTTTTATCAAGACCCGAGGGGGGTGGGGGGAGGGCACTTAAGGGAAGTTTGGGTTGGGGTGTGCTGCCAAGGCTTTTAAACCGTGACTGTTTAAGACAAAATCCATTCATTTCGCTACCCTGTTAAGACAAGAGACCTTTTTTCCGTGACCCTGGTTAAGAGTGCAGAATATATTACACCCTGTTCAAGATTAAGAACATCTCCTTTTTTATTTAGCTAGTAAAATTTAATATAACACAAAACAAAAAAAACAATTTATTTCTTTTAATTTTTATTTTGAAGTCAGTGAGCTTTTTTAGTTAAACAAAGATCAAGCACCAAACACTTTGGTCGCTCTGCCTAGTAAGGTGCTATGGTAACCATAAAGTCTAAAGTAAGACATAATCACATGATACTTCATATGACTCTGGAATAAAAAAAATGTTTGTAAATGAATTTGAAGTCTGATGAGCATTTTCCGGTCCAGAAAGACACCCCGTTCAAGATGCTAAATAGTGAAATTGTATACCCCGATTAAGACGCAAGACCCTGAAAACCATACCCTGTTAGGCAGCACATACCTGTTTAGGCTTAATAAGGGAGTGTCCCTAACTTCAAATTTCTTGAATGTGATCTTAAGGGTGCCATTGAAGTGAAAGGTGACTGTATCTTGATATCATGCCTTTCACTTGAACCATAAGCAAATTCATTATTACCTGTAGATTTAAACGTTGTGCAACTGACAGTTCCTCCCTGTATGATGTATCATGTCCAAGGCTGCTTGAGGTCATGTTCATACTGGGTGAATATCTTCCATTTTCTCCATGCACATCAGAGACTCTTTCCTTGTACAGTTGTTCAGTTTTATCTGCTAATTCTGCTTCAAGCCGCTGCCTTAAAGACTTCTCTGAGCTGAGAAGTTTATCCCTAGTAAAGAGAATAATAGCAAAGTTTCCATCAACTGCATGAATCCAGTCAACTCAGTCAATGTTTTAGCACATTTTTGTGTGCAGATTGTTAAAAAAAGTGAAAATTCAAAATCTGCATCATGTCATCCCAGTCAAAGCTCTCTTAAGTGATCACCTGGAGAATTAGAAAAAGTGGTTGTAACGAGAACTTACTGCTTACGAGAGTGGGCAAAAAGTGGTCCCTTGCAAGAACATAAAAACAAAAGAAAAGACTACAATGTAGCAGTCCGTCAAGTGTGATCGTCCGGGTTAGTACACAGTACACACTGTAGTTCTGAAAAGAACTGTTGTTGTTGACATCGACTAGTCTGTAATTCACAAAAGTGATTGCTGTCACTTACGTGAGCAGTCGCATGCGAATGCTTTTATTTACAGAGTTCGCATGACAATTCAAATGGGGGCTCACAATACCGGTTGTTTACGAGGGTGGTCCCAAGGAGAGATTGGACTGTCTATGTCATTCAACACTCCCGTCCCCACTGGAGGAGAAGAGTTAAAATGTAGATGATGACCCAAATAAGGGCTGCATAGATGACAAAAATAAAATAAAATAAATATTTAATAACAAGTTTTAAAGAGGGTGGCACCAAGGGAAGCTTACTCTAGGTAAATTAGGGTGGGCCTCTCAAAATTCCTGGTCAAATTGGAATTTAGAAATGTTAGTTTTTGAGGAGGGAGGAACATCAGAGTACCTGGAGAAAAACCCTCAGAGCAAGGACGAGAACTAACAACAATTTCAACCCACAAATTATGACATCAAGTCTGCAAATCAAACCCGGGCCACATTGGTGGGAGGCGAACGCTCTCACCACTGCACCATCCCTGCTCCCAAACCCTTCATAGCCCTACTGTCTTACTCTAAGTCTGCGAAAACAGTCACCTCTGGTGAGAGGGGCTGTTTTTACAGGCTATCTTCCTCTTGCCTGTGACAAGTTCTGCAAGGGATGGTCTACATAAACTTAATGCACTTAAAAGGACCATGTCACCAGATTGTAATGGCGGTCACTTTGAAAAGCCAAAAGACATTTACCGTATTTTCTCGATTAAACGCCAGGCCCCGAATAAACGTCGGGTATGATAGAGGAAGTTGTAAGTAAGCCCCTCAAACGTTTATTTGTGGTATAATAAACTTAAGATTTAAGGGCAAGGTACACGGCTGCCAAGAAAAACGAATAATAACCCTTTCTTTGAAAATGGTGGGCGAGAAAAAACTGCTGATTCAAAGAAACGCCGGGTCCACTAGGCCAAGTTTAAAATAAACGCCGGGGGCGTTTAATTGAGAAAATACGGTATTTATTATTTGTATTAAAGGAAATTTATAAACAATGGTCCAGTTTTGTTAACAGAGTTACATTATTGCACGTAAACTATTAATGTGTGATTTTAGCAGCTGATGGCCAGGACGGAAATGGATTTCAACTTGTAAAGTTAAGTTAAATTTTCAAGTGTTTGCCCATGTCTTTGAAATATTGATAAAACATTGCTGTGGTTGATATTCTCCCTTTGAGATTTTACTTTACATGAGATTTTACTTTACATGTATATCTTCTTTGTTAGGTTCAAGCACAATGTTTTGCAGTAATTTTAGCAGAGTTTTGAACAAAAATCAGCCAAATCTTATGACATAGTCTCTTTAATCTCAACCGTGGAAAGTCAAAAGTGGTTCAATGCCGAGCTTTCGGGAGTGCCAAACTCAAACTTCAATAAAAATCCTGAATTTTAATATTTAAAATACTGAAAAACAAATAGTACTTTGCAAAAGTATTTCTGAAGAGGTTTCATTTGAATGGTCACACCATAGGATTTCGACCACAAACAAAAGATAATAGAACGACATGTACATTACACGTTTTCATATAATTGCCTATGGAGTGAGAGGGTTAAGATTGCGGCACTTAACTTCCCCTTATGTGTCCCACACAAGAAGGGTCACAAGAAGAGTCACAATGCTTCACACTCAATTAACTATGTCAAGACAGGACAACTGTCAAGCACTTTTAGTTAAAATACCTGCAAAGATGCAAGATAACACAAAACGACATTGTTGAATTATGTTGGCAAGTTTACAGTGAATACTTATTCTTGACAGTTAATTGATATCATGCCAAGCAATATTTTCAGATCTAAATGATAACTTTTAGTTGAATTTGCATTTAAATTCCTGTTCAACAATGGCATAGTTAATCCAGTTGCTAGGGTTTAATTTTGAAAATATGAGTTTTCGTTTAACATTTCACTAAAAAGTTGTTCTTTATTCAAAAATCTCATTTTTACATCAAAAGACAAAAAATATGCTTTGAACAAAAGCGAATAAAAAGAAAATTAATTATTGTATTTTCCAGCCAAAAAGCCAATTATATAAGTGAACTGACCACCAGAAAATATTATTTCTTTGTAATTAAACTGACTAAACTTAATTGTTGTGTTTGTCAGTATAGAATATACATGTAAGCTTATATGGGGCAGGTGGTTTGAAAGTCTACAAATTGAAAACGAATAACTTTTGAGTACTGGAATCGTTTACAGTTTCCTACACACAATACTGTAAAAATGGGATACAGTAACAAAGAGATAATATTTTAAATACCGTATTTAGAGTGTGTACTTAGCGTGTATTGATTTTATTGCATCGGCAACCTATCACAATACAAACTGACTTCTAAAAGCACGCAGAACCTAACACATCTAGCAACGAAAACACTACGTTTCTAGTTGGTTAACTAATCTTCGACAGCACTGAAATCGGCTGTTATAATTCATTTATTTAAAAACAACAAGGAAATAATTAAACATACACTCGAGGATGAGTCTATATCGGCGTCCTTTTTGCTCCGTTGCTATAATCGGACAATATTTGCTAACAAGCATTGAAGCTCACATCACATCGAAACAAACAATCCCTCGACAAAAACTTAGCAAGTTATCCACGATTCTAAAAATACTAAAGAAATGAACTAAACGGGAATAAAACCGAATGGTAATTAAGAATAATCACCGCTTACTCACTTCTCTTCGAGGTCCAATCGAAGATTTGCAATTTTTTGTCGAGCTCCTTTCATCGCAGCCCTCAAGTTCTGTTTTATTTCATTAGCGTCTTCAAACTCGGTTTTGTGGTCAGAATAACCATTAACCATACCACCGTGGTTTCTTGTGAAGGAAAGATCTTCGCTGTTGTCTAGGAAGTCAAAACTATCATGGAAAGAATCCATGTTGGACGCAAAATTCCACTTATGTATGCCGAAAAGAATTCGCCAATGTTTGACATTGGTTTTGACCAATCAGAGTTTAGCAATCGTCATGGACACTTGATGCAAAATACATGACCATTCAATTGAAAAACCGTCATGGCGGCCATTGCCGTCCTGCAATCTTGCAGAATTTCCACTTTTACTCGGGTTTTTACTCCCAAACTGCTCAAGGCCACGTTGTCATTCCATTCGTATAGGAAGCTTCTTGAGAATAGAACATTAATCAAACCAAAATTTATAGCAGCATTCTCCCAAAACCGGAAAGTTTTGGCTGAGCATGAAGACAGTAGAGACCTTGTTGATTTTGTCCATCCACAAGACAGGACGATATTTGTTGGAAAGCTGCATCCTTCATCAACAGAACAGTCAGTGAAAGATTACTTCTCGCAGTTTGCAGTAGTAGAGAAAGTTTACTTAAAGATTTCTGCAAAGAAATACACTGTCCCGCCTTGTGCATTTGTACAGTTTAATGATGTTTCAAGTCTAAAAAACGTTTTAAGTCAAAAACATGTAATCGACATGAGAAACGTGAACGTGCTGAAGTGTAAGAACTTGCAATCAAGAAAAATATGTGTTGGTAATGTCCCATTAGAGTTGAATGAATCTCAGCTGAAAGAGCATTTCTCACAGTTTGGAGCTGTAGATGGTGTTGAGTTTGTTTGTAGCAATCCTCTTGTTGCAAGAGAAAGTTATTGCTTTGTGGAATTCAAAACATCAAGTGCAGTACTAAGGGCTTTAGAGTCACCACAGCAACAGATTGGTGAGTACCTTGTGGATGTGAAAAAATGCACTGCAAAAAACAGAAACTACATCAGAGGCAAAGCTATTATTGATGTTTTACCAGACAGCCTGACAGTTGAAGTTTTAAGGGATCACTTCAGTAAATTTGGAGATTTGACATTTGTAGACTTGGTATTTCGTCACGGTAAAGACAGACAGAGAGACTTAGCATTTCTTGGTTTCTCTGATGATAATTCAGTTGAAAAAGTAGCTGGAAAGAACGGGAGGCATATAATAAATGACCAGGAAATTGTAGTGAGGCGAGCAAGTTCTCATTACAAAACCCAGGATCGTGACCTCAAGGTCTTTGTGGACAAGATTCCAAGCACAGTAACAGAGCAGCAAATGAGCTGCTATTTTAAGGCATTTGGCAATGTCACCTTGATAACAAAACAAAGCAGTAAAGAGGGCATACAAAGTTGTATTGTCATGTTTCGTACAGTGGCTGAAATTGATCGTCTCATGGCACATCCTACACATGTTCTTGGGGAAGAAAACTTAATTATTAAGAGAATTGGGTGGACTGTGCAGCACAAAGACTCACAGCTTAAAGAATTACTGGCAGTTTTGTAGCAAAAAGATTGTTCTGGTACAAAAGGGACATTATTGTTTCAGGGATTACTGAGTCTCAAATCCTTTTTCAATTTGATAGTGTTTTCTATTTTACTTATTACTGAAAGGTTTCTGTCTGCATAGTATATCTGAATTAAATGTTTAGTTGCAGGGCACAAAATTAACTTTTTTCTCAAGGAGACGTTTGGCTCCTAAATATTCCAAAATGGTCGCCAAGTCCATTCTTTTTTCCAAAAACGAAAACAAAAAAATATTGACATAAACAAATGAGAGCAGAAACGTGGCATAACATCTGAGCCCGCAATATGCACATTTAATGCACAATATACAATGTAGCCTCTGAAATATCCAAGATGGCGGATGTTGAAGTTTCACTTCATAGAGTTCGTGACGGTTTCACTACAAACCTCGTCATTCGCACCAATTTACCCACCTTCAAGTTTTATTTAATTGCACAATACATAAAGGTAGGATGAAGCAAAGGGTTCTGGTCGCCAATGTGGCGACTAACTTTCGAATCTTGGTCGCCAGGATGGAAAACTTAGGCTCACTGGTGACTGTATTAGGCGCAATTTTGTGCCCTGAGTTTCTATTTCTAATACAATATAAACTCACACATAAGAACTTTGATGCATGTAGTGGGTTAAGAGGTTACAGGCTGAAACTTGTGAGAAAAAAACACCAATACAGATAAGAACCTGTCTCATCCTGAAATTTGAAACGGGTTCTGTATTAGAAAAGCTCTCCAAAAGTAAGAAATAAAATCAGGCTTTCCTGTCAAAAATGCATGTGACTAAGAGTGAACTTTATTAATGTATCAAACTCCTAGCACAAAAACACTAATTGGTGACACAAATAGAAGATAAAAACAACATATAAATTTATATGGTATGAAAACTAGACCTATTTACAAATCAAATTCTTAGTTCTAAAAATAAATGCTCAATGCCAAGAAAAGTCTTAATCATCACAAAGCTAAAAATCAAATAAAATCTAAGACCAGTTTAAACATCAAAACTGTGATATCAATGAGGATAGCTGTATAATTTGTATAATTTTAAGAATGAAGTTATAGCAGGGTATAATAATAAAGATGTTACTGAAATAGAAGAATTTTTGATTATTATCAAGCAGTTTTACCCTTAAAAAAAAACAAGAATTTATTAACAGCCTTATCTCTTACTTGACACCAGATATTTCAGAACCTTTTTTGGTTGACTTGCAAAAAAGCAGGTTCTTAACTGGTGTGATGTAAAATAGAGACATCATAACAGCAGGAACAGTCCAAAGCAGCATAGGAGGTCACTGGTACTTTATCTTATTCTTGGAATTAAATTCTGATTTTTTTGTTCAATCGAATTGCTTCAGTGTACAAAGTTCTGCGTTCCAAAAAGCCTCCCTTGTTAGCAAATGCCCATTAACACTATAAATCTTTCCAATCCCCGAGTCAGACATGTAGTGTAGTTCTAACTTTTGAGTCTATCGACAAAATCCTATGGTGTGACCATTCAAATGAAACCTCTTCAGCAGTACTTTTGCATGGTGCCATTTGTTCTAACTTTTGAGCCTGTGGACGAAATCCTATGGTGTGACCATTCAAATGAAACCTCTTCAGCAGTACTTTTGCATGGTACCATTTGTTCTAACTTTTGAGTCCGTTGATGAAATCCTATGGTGTGACCATTCAAATGAAACCTCTTCAGCGTACTTTTGCATGGTACCATTTTTTCTAACTTTTGAGTCCGTTGATGAAATCCTATGGTGTGACCATTCAAATGAAACCTCTTCAGCAGTACTTTTGCATGGTACCATTTGTTCTAACTTTTGAGTCTGTTGATGAAATCCTATGGTGTGACCATTCAAATCAAACTTCTTCAGCAGTACTTTTGCATGGTACCATTTGTTCTAACGTTTGAGTCTGTTGATGAAATCCTATGGTGTGACCATTCAAATCAAACCTCTTCAGCAGTACTTTTGCATTGTACCATTTGTTCTAACTTTTGAGCCTGTGGACGAAATCCTATGGTGTGACCATTCAAATGAAACCTCTTCAGCAGTACTTTTGCATGGTACCATTTGTTCTAACTTTTGAGTCCGTTGATGAAATCCTATGGTGTGACCATTCAAATGAAACCTCTTCAGCAGTACTTTTGCATGGTACCATTTTTTCTAACTTTTGAGTCCGTTGATGAAATCCTATGGTGTGACCATTCAAATGAAACCTCTTCAGCAGTACTTTTGCATGGTACCATTTGTTCTAACTTTTGAGTCTGTTGATGAAATCCTATGGTGTGACCATTCAAATCAAACTTCTTCAGCAGTACTTTTGCATGGTACCATTTGTTCTAACGTTTGAGTCTGTTGATGAAATCCTATGGTGTGACCATTCAAATCAAACCTCTTCAGCAGTACTTTTGCATGGTACCATTTGTTCTAACTTTTGAGTCTGTTGATGAAATCCTATGGTGTGACCATTCAAATGAAACCTCTTCAGCAGTACTTTTACATGTACCATTTGTTCTAACTTTAGTATCTGTCGACAAAATCCTATGGTGTCACCATTCAAACGAAACCTCTTCGGCATGGTACTGTTTTTTTCAATATTTTACAAAATTAAATAAATTAGGACTTTTCTTCCAAAAATGGGCAAGTTTGGAGCATTTTTCCTATTTTTTCCCCATTTTTCCCATTTTGTAACCAGCTAAAACCGCGATGAACGCCCCATTTGCGCCAATCCTTAACGGCGACTTCATTCATCGGCTGATCGGGAATACAATATTAACGTTCGTGCGGTCAACAGAATGGTGATCTTCTTTTTAACTATGTAACACTTGAGAGTCCGCTTGTTACTGAAGAGAACAACTATATGGAACTTCAACTTCACGGATGAGAATACCATATGGGCGCACGTCAGTTGTACCTTCTCTCGGGGACAACCAGTAATCTGCTCCCGCTCTGGTTTGTGAAGCTGGAATGATTTGAAGGTGACCATTTTTCTGATCAGGATTAACACGATTCTATAAAACAATCTTGTAGGTTTTCCCTTTGAGAGTGAATTCTTGTGCATACAGCCTCTCGACCATCTCAAGACTGGGGCTGCTGTAAATGCCTTTACCAAACAAGCTTCTTGCCCCCGGCTTATATCCCTCTTTTACAATCACCTTAGCACTCTTCATATTCGTTCCGTGATAAGAAACGGGCCATTCCCCAGGGGCTTCCCAAGTGCGTATGCCATCGGCGCCAAGCCAGGCGTCATCTTTATATCTGCCGACAACTTTTATCGCAATTCTTTTCCAACCGTAAGGTCGCTTGTACTCGAAGCCACCTCTCATGTATGTTTTTCCATCATCTTTGATGTCACTGAAGTCGAAATCGAACTTGGTATCTAGCTCGTCTGTGTTAAACGAGCATGCCAATGAACGGCCTCCATCGGTTAAGGGAGGGCCTCCGCCAATCAAACGAAGTGACAGAAAAATGGTGTCATCAGGCTGTATTCCATATTCGTTCACAGTTCTTTTATCCTCAAGTTGTTTACAGGAATATACCAGTCTCATCTGATTCTTCGGTATTCCTTTCTTTCTTTCGATTTCAGCTTTTACTTCCGCAATAGTATGATTCCCTGTGACAGGAATGCTTGTGGTTTTGTTGGATAAACCACATACAAATACATGAAACATTTGATCGGAAACGTGCAGTGACTGTACATGTGGTCTCATAACATATGTTTGGTTGAAGAGATCATGAATAGAAAATTCCCCTTCTGCCTGCGGTACAACGTCTGTACCTAGAATTGCTGAGAATCCAGCGCTTAACAGTTCCAAATTCGACATTTTTACTGAAGCAAATTGCTTATGCTGATGAAACGGGTGAAGACAGCCAGAATTGCGTACGTGGAAAACACTACCATATTTGGCAGGGAAAGTGAATAACTTTTAAGTTATTCACGGGAAGAAAAACAGAAAGGTTTAAATAGAAAAGTTGAAAGCGATAGCCTGTTATCCTTTTGGCCAGCGCCACGGATCACGAATAAAAATTAAATATTTTAAGTCATCAGCTCATTTTGACAACAACAATTCGAATAAAAATGCATCGATATAAAAAAGACAAAAACATATATTTAACTTAGTGCTTGGGGAGACTAGATTCAAAGGAAATGAAAATTAAATTAGATTGAAGGGAACTTCCACCTTTTGGTCACCTGCCTTTAATACCCATGGGGATAGCGTTGAGGGGAGAGGAGGGTGGGGAGTTGTACGCAGAGGGTGGGGGTTGGCAAAGCAAAAGGTCTTCGAAAGTCCGGACGTTTCGTACTGTCACGAGATGGCTCAAAGGAGCCTTTAATTTGATTATATAAGAGATGCATTTCCCGTCCGGAACGAACTGCGGCTTGCATTCGTTGTGCGTCCGGTTATGTCACGTAGGTCGTCAAGTATAACTATTAATAAGACACATTATAAAGACGATAAAGACGAACTATGTCTGTAGTGCGTCTTAAACGACGTACTACAGTCAAATAAAGTAAGCAAGGCTGATACTACGTTAAACATTTAACGCGACAACGTACGACGTGATAGAGCGGCAAAACTGGACGCCAAAATGCTACCGTGGCCCGGGAAGGGGGGGGGGGGGGGGGGGGTACTCCCATATATGAGCTATATGGGTATGTGCCGCTGTGAAGGGTATAGTTTTTAGGCAGTTTAGTCTGGGATCAGAGATTTTTGGTCTAGAATAGGGTATCATTTTCCGCGAAACTGATCAGTTGCGTGAAGAATTTAGTCTAGACAAGATTTACTGGCAAATAGTATTTAAAAATCGGTACGGCGGGCAGTACGGCATTTTTACTGACCCCTGTTAACTAATAACTGTGATACTGAACGAGTTTCCGGAAAATAGCCAACCTCGTTCCCAGGGTTTCTCATCTTCAAAAACTATAAAAACGGTAAAACCACAACGACAAACCAATGAAGACAGAGTACCGGATCTATCGCAGACCTGGATCAGTAAAAATCTTGAAATAGTAATGGTAAAAACGGCAAACTGATCCTTACGGCAAGAAGAAAAGATAGATAGAGACAGAAGTGAAATAAAAAAATAATAAAAACAGTTGAATATATTTACCCGATATTTCGGTTTGCAAAACAAACCTTCTACGGGGGCTAGAAAACAAAAATGACTGTACAGAAGTAAAATGACCGTTACATATAAATAATTTGAAATATGACATACAACAGAATAACAGAAAGTGATTGGTAACAAATAAGCTAAATGTCACTAATTAAGTTCATCACGTCACTTTCTGTTATTCTGTTGTATGTCATATTTCAAATTATTTATATGTAACGGTCATTTTATTTCTGTATTCATTTTTGTTTTCTAGCCCCCGTAGAAGGTTTGTTTTGCAAACTGAAATATCGGGCAAATATATTCAACTGTTTTTATTATTTTTTTATTTCACTTCTGTCTTTATCTTTTCTTCTTGCCGTAAGGATCAGTTTGCCGTTTTTACCATTACTCTCTCATCTTCCCGACCCCTGGGGCGAGATTGGAAAATAGCGAGTCTGGAATAGGTCTAGGATAGGGTAGGGTTTTTCGTTGTTTAGTCTAGTATAGGGTTGCAAAATGCAGCTTAAATGGTCTAGTTTTGGTTAAGGGTCTCGAGTCCCAGCGGTACACCTCCCTCCAAACATTTGCCGAATACCCCCCGGGAACCGTGGACAGCTGTTTCGTCCTGGTTGGATCTCGTCAGCACGGTGCAGCAGCAAAAAGATAGAAAAACTTGCGCGAACGCCAATTGTCTACCAAATTGCACGTGGTGATGACCTCAGATGAGCTCAAATTGAAATGTTTACCAATTGGTCAACGTCACAGCGCGTAACAATTAGCCTGCGTGGCAGGCGTTCGAAGGGGAAGGGGGAGAAGTCAGGCGCGCAAGAACGCATCAGGCTATGTGACAATCAGCAATAGCCAAAGAATTTGAAATATCATGTCGTTGTCGCGATAAAGCAAGTGAGGATAGACGTGAACTATCCTTCAGCGATTAAATGGCTAAAACCATGCTAAAAAATAAACAGCATATCGGATCTGAGAAGATCTACAGGCCCCCCCCCCCCCCCCCCCTAAAAAAATAGAATAAGAAGCGATCCTACTACGTATACCATACACATACACCAGCAGCATTTTCCTTCGCGGTCCTTTGCCTATTCTACTACAGACAGTTCGTCCAGACGCATAATAATGCGTTTCATGCCCGTCTTTATACGAACTAAATAATTAAACTAAATAATTGAACTATACAATTAAACATTCCTTTATTTAGAACTGCTTCTGGCCAGAGGACATTTTATTATCGCACTGTTAACATTTGGAACTCATTGGACCCTATTTTAAAATTTAGTAAATCTGTCTCGGTTTTTAAGAAAGTTTTAAAGCGCAAGCTTCTTAAGGAATTTTTAGAATCTTAACTTAATTAATTCAATTTATATTTGTAAATACGATTTTATTTATGATCATAATGTAATTAGTTATTTTTCGATTATTCTTGTTAGTTAGTTTTAATTATCTTTGAAAAGCCCCTTTGGGGAAAGGTAATAAAGTATGTACGGTAACTACGAGACGCATAACCGACCATAACCAGGCGTTCTTCGTATGTAAGCAACAGTTCGTGTCAGACCGACAATACTCGAAACGTTTGAATGCAGAGGTCCACACAACGCGTTCGTAAAATGCACTGGTTCGGTTTGCCGGATCTCTATGGTAGAGATGCTCGAGCCAGACGTCACCTGAAGTTGTGTATAAGACAAACTGAATGCATGGCTGGCTCTGCGGCAATGGGCTGACAATACTCATCTGGGGTCCTCAGTAGGGGTTTTAAGTTAATTTAGGGATTTGGGATAACTGGCAAAATAATTTTACGGCTAACGGGTTGCTATCAAAATAATTACAGACGTAAGTCTATAGGGGTAAGGGTACCCTCCGTCCCGTCCCCGTCATAAAAACTATATACCCGGGAGGTATACCCCCGGGTGACAGCTCTTTACAAGGGGCACACCGTGGGGAGACCGCTGAGAATAGTTTAGTGCACGACCCATGCAATGGAAACTTCACACTGTTCACAAAGCAAAGTCATTGTAATAACAGGAGCCACATATGGCCTCGGTAACGCTATGGCACGGGAATTTCTTCGTCTGGGCCATAAAGTCGCCTGCTGTGGTCGAACGGACTCCATCGTAAAGCAACTAACGCAAGAGTTCAGTTCTGTCGCCGATCGCTGTGATTTCGCCGCGGTGGATGTGATCCAAGACGAACAAGTTCGTCAGTGGGCGAAGCAAGTTCTGAAGAAGTTCGGATCACCAGATGTTCTCATCAACAACGCCGCAATTGCTGGCAGACATATGAACTTCTGGGAATTACCGGCTGAAGAATTCAATCGAGTTGTAGATGTTGACATCAAAGGAACTGCAAACACAACGCGCCATTTTGTTCCGCATATGATTTCATCCGGGAAGGGTATTGTCTGTAACGTGACCTCATGGGTGGGTAGGAACAACTTAGCCAAGCTGACAGCGACCGTGACGGGTAAGTGGGGAGTGGAAGGATTCTCAAGGAACCTCGCTAAAGAGCTTCCAGATCCCTTGGTGAGCTTTCAACTTGATCCTGGAGTGGTTTTGAGCCCCATGAACGAGAAAACCATGGGTCCGGATGAATTAGCCAAACAGATCACAGGGGAGGAGTGGGCGAGGACAGTTTGCCCCGCCGTGCTCGCGACTGACAGGTCAATGAATGGCAAACTTCTAGAGACATGGAAACTGGGCTTGAAATGTGCTTTGTATGTGGACGAGGAAGGCATTTTAAAACTTGATGATCGAGAATTTACAAAGTGAATGACTGGGTGTATAGCTTTAATGAATATTTTCTCCACAGAAGTTGTATCTGAAACTGGTTGCATCTTGTAATTTACAATATACAAGACAAGCGGGGGTTGTTACCCTCAGCTCAGGGACAAGTCGGGGGGGGGGGGGGGGGGGGGGAGGTTCTCACATATAAAATATCCGGGGTGATAATCAGAAATTTTGAAAGGAACTTTTTCGCAACAGGCACCAATATTCTTTCTGAAAAGTTGTTTCTGTAATAGAATAACTCTGTCAGTAGACATTTCAATTCAAAATACCTTTAATAGAACAAAACCACAAATTTTAACCTCGAAAGGGTTTGAGGATCACCCACATCACCCCCGGTTTTTTTCCTAAGTCCAGGTAAAATCTTGTTGAATTCAGTCAGAAGTTAGGGAATTTTCTATCCAGGTTGCCACAAGGTATGAGAAAGATTATAGACAAGAAATTGTGATTTGAATGTTCTATGTGGGCCAGGCCCACCCTTCCATTTTGAAAGTGGAGACGAGGTTGAGCTGTCTATCACTGTAACTTCCCCCGCATGCAACTCTTTAGGTGCAAAAAATGAGGATGAGTGAAGGGCTAGGAAAGAGACTGGTAAAGAGGAAACAAATGTAACTGACTAGGGAGGGGTACTGGTAAATTGACTAATGAAGTATTCCACGATGGCAACCCATCAGATGCAGTGTTTTTTAGTCATCGGTTTGACAGTGAAAATTGTTTTATGGAGTAACAAGTCACGGATTTTTTTTATTCTAATGCATGGCAACCCCAACAAAAAGGTAATACAGTGTTTACTTTATTATAAAACTTATCACTAAACTGGAAATGACTTGTAGGAAAATTTCGTGTTTAAACTACAGTCGAACCTCTCCTTATAGACACCTCCATAATACAGACAGCTCTCTATTATGGACAGTTCTCTTGGTCCCTAAGATACCAAAATTCATACAATCCCTACCTCTATAATACGGACACTTTGGTCTGTCCCTTAAGTATCCGTATTAAAGTGTACATGACAACTTCTTTAATTTGCTGGATGGAATCTACGTGGTATTCTGATAAGAAAATCGGAAAGGGTTTTTTAAAAATCGATTTTCTTTTCCGTGTTTTAACCGTTTATAAAAAAACGCAAAATTTCACTTCCGGTGGGGTACATACCGCGCAAGAAAAAGACTGGAAATAGTCCGCTGTGACGTAATACCAGGATGCCAGTTTCGCGGATTCTCGGTTCCTCACATTCTTTTGTATGCCCTGAGGAAGAAACATGGTTGTACAGTGTGTTGTCTATGGTTGTAGCAACATGCACCAAAAATACGGAGAAACTAAGAAACCGCGAAAATGGTATCCTGGTATTGACGTCACAGCTGACTATCCCCAGTCTTTCTTCTTGCACGGTATTGTACCCCACCGGAAGTGAAATTTTACGTTTTTATACGTCTAAATCACGGAGAAGAAAAATCGATATCGAAACCTTTTTTCGACTTTCTCATTAGAACACCATGTAGATTCAAACAAGCAAATTTTTAAAAAATCAATTTTATAAACTTTGAGGTTGGACTGTAACAAGTTTTTTCTTCTATTTATTCACTGATGTGTGTTTTCTTCTCCTTATTTTTTGCCTCAACTCCTAAATTTCTTTCATCTTAAGCCCTTGTGTACATATTATAAATACTGCTTTTGTTTTTTTAGTATTGTAACTATAACGGTCTGGTTTGTTCAATAAAGATAAAAAATACGGTAAACTCTCTCAAGATGGACACCCCCGTAAGGTGGACATCCATTATTGGCTGGTGCTGGTCAAATTGCACTTGTTCTTCTGTAACTAAACTCTTTATGAAGAGAACACTTCTCTAGGGTGAATAGCTAGAGCTCGTCCCGAAGTTGTCCGACTCAGACACAGGTAATCGCGTTCGAAGAACGTAATTTTAATTTCGTGTTGGTTTTCCTGTGGTTTATGTGCAGTAAAATTTTAGATTTTTTGGCAGACGGTCTTCCAAATGGCCACCCCTATTGGTTTTTTCAGGGGCTTATTTCCGCCGGAAATTCCTTCGAACGCGTCTCTATAATCTGTGATTACTGGTCAAGCCCAAATCATACCGTCCAGAAGGACGTCGGACACCATATGTGACTTATATAACGGAGTAACTGGTTAGCTTTCAGTTGATGTTAGGGATAGCAGTTTATATAGTTAAATTTCGGACTAAGCAACCCGAGAAGCTAGATGGTACAGTGGTACGGTAGGCTATGAAAGCCTAAGCCTAAACGTTTTGAGAGCGCACGAGAGTCAATGAGAGCGCATGGGCGGTGACGGTCAATTACTTCTCACCAAAGTTCGATATGCAAACTCGAAAAACTCGCATGAAAGTCAATGTCGGCGATCAAATAGACTGAGCATTCTCTTATCTGATCTACGAGCGGTGAGTGACAAAGCTGCTAGCTCTGAGGAACGAAGGCGCAAGTCGGCGCAAGCCCGATAACGTTTGCGCTCTCGTTCGTCACGGAACGCAAGCTTCGTCGCTCGTTCGTTTGACTGACAAAAAGCTACTTAAGCGAATATACTCGCGGTCTAGCGATCAAACGAGTAAACAACAGAATAAATGTAAAATAACACGGCAGAATGATCCGTACGGCCGAGAAAAGATTGACTCAAGAAAAATAAAGTAAAATAAAAGATATATATTTTGTGCCCGATATTTCGGTTTGAAACACAAACCTTCGACGGGGGCTAAAATAAAAATAAACAACAGAAAGCGACATAAAGACAAATGAAGACTTTGTCCTCTCTTTTATTTCACCCACTTAACAACAAGAGAAGGATCTGGGCACAAGAGGGGCGACTCAAGCAACTTCGGCCTGGCATCCAGTCTCCTCGCAGGATCCCACGCGACATTTTCCTTCCAAGGTACCTCCTTCGCTGCAGTCGTTCACCATACTTTCATAAGAAGCTTCATCGGAGCAGCCACGATGAAAGAAATAACCATTCTCGTCTTCCTGCTCGTAAGCCACACACCGGGTTGTACTTGACCCACACATTTGAAGAGTGTTTTCTTCGTCTTGGGCACAGGTCTCCGCCGAGTCAAACGCCATACAGTACATACATTGCGAAGGGTCTGGGAAAAATGGAAACATAATGACTCAACACGTTCTCAGGTCTAAATTCACCATTATCCTGAATTGTCAAATTGCTCTGAATTCACGATTATAGTGAATTTAGAAGACTGACAGTCTGAAAGGAATTCTGGGAAATCAGCATTTTTGTTGAAAAAGAACAATCCTTAGTGTTCGGACAGGACTCGAACCTACGGCCCTACGACCCTTCGCTGAGTTATCCTCTCTTCTAACCACTAGACCGCCACGCTGCTCGTTGAGCAAACGTCAATTTTTTAACCTAATAAAATTCATGCGCTTATTCTACACCCTGTAGTAAGCCTATAAAATCACTCGCATGAAAATAATTTTAGAAAGTAAATGGAAAGCTTGATCACCAAACCTCAACAAAAAACTAACCATTTGAAATCAGCGCTTAGGCCTAATCACTGTAGATCAATGATATTCTATGCAAGACTCAAATAACTATCTTGCAGATATAATTTCCCATCGCCTTGTTGTTCGGTGGTCTATGTGGTAAGAAGACGTTCCTAGTAGCGGTAGTTCCGGGTTCGAATCCCGCTGGCCAAATAACATGTTTTTTTTTTATTTCTTCTTTTCTGAAATGTTCTGGGAAACAGTGTTCTAAATTCACTATAATCATGAATTCAGAGCAATTTGACAATTCAGGATAATGGTGAATTTAGACCTGAGAACGTGTTGAATGACTCACTGAAAACATCGTCCCCAGTCTTGTTTTCATTGCGGCGCCCCGGTTCAAAATAGTGGGGACAAGGTAAGGTTACTTTTGGACAACATGTAACTGTCTGCTCATACGCTTTAGCCTGAGAGTAATGTGATTTGCCACACAGAAAAATTCTCTACGTCTGGCTGGTTACTGGGCCTCATTGCCCCGTTCAACGTTAAGTGTGTTACCCAGCGGGCTTGGGTAATGGCTCATTTTCCACATGTTAAATGATATGTTTGACATACTGTAAAATGCCGCTTGTAACCCCCCCCCCCCCCCCCCCCGCTTATAAGCCCCACTCCCCCACTTATAAGCCCTCCCGCTAATAAGCCCCCGCTTCTTGGCCCACCAGTTTGGAAACAAAACAGTATTCCAGTGATACACCCCCCCCCCCCCCCCATATATATATATATATATATAATTATATAGTAAGTATTCCATAGCTCCTTACAACAATTTTGTACACCAAATTAACTGAAACAAACTACGGTTCTTTATCACAATATTTTTTCGTCTCAGTACTACTTGAACAAATTCTTATACGACTGACGAAGTTGAATAACCCCAGGACTTAAAAGCGTTATTTTACGTTATTTTACTGTTCTCGCTGTCGTCGTGTGGAGCTCAGTCATTTTGTAGGTAAACCGCGTTCCGTTTGCCACGATCCTTGTAGTTTCATTAATTCTAAATGGTAAACAGTAATCAAAAAATTAAAGAAAAGCGTCAAAGTATCTTTGATCCCAAAATATTGCGAGGCAAGGGGAGGATCATTCTTGACGGACAGTGTGGTGTTGCTACGAAATGAGAATGTCTGTTTTTACATTTTGGAATGATGAAGACAAAGACCCATCTATTTTCTTTTGTATTATATTTTTAGAAATTTTGTATCCGTAATTTCATTATTCCTGATAGATTTTAGGGACGGCACAACAACATGCCTTCTCTTTGTACAAGAAACAGTTTTTCCAGTGTCATTTTTGTTCCGTGGCAATAATGCGCTTCACCGTTCTTGACCTGATGATCGTTCAAGAGGCGGATAAGTTTGCGTGTTGAAGTGTAAAGCTTTTCATTATAGTGTGAAAATGAAACTGGTTAGGATCGCTAAACAAAGTCTTTGTCGGTGTTTATGCGGTATAGTGTGTAATGGCCTCGGCCTCTCCGTATGTTCATAATACAGTCAACTCTCTCTTAACTGACACCTCTATAAGACGGACACCTGGTGTTGGTCCCTGCCGTTTTTCAGTCATTTTACTGTAACTAAACTCTCTCTCAGACGGACACTTCTCTAAGACGGACAACGAACACTTTGAAACTGTCAACGAAGACTTGAGAAGCGCTTTTTAGTGAAAAATACTTCAAAACAGAAATGTAGGTGCTGACAGCAAATTACGATTTGGGGAAGTAAAATTCGTATTACATAACTACATAGGTGACTCCTTGTTTGTTCCATTCTGTACATGTAGGTTTTGCTTAAATAAACGACTTTAAACAGACTAAAATTAGACGTGTATTCATTGAGCATAGCTTCAGCTTTATTATCTCAGAATTACTGGTCATGGTCACGTTACCTCGATCCTCTATAAGCCGGACACCTGTCTAAACGGACATTTGGGGCCGGTCCCGACGGTGTCCGTCTTAGAGAGAAGTAACTGAAAAACGATATTTTTTTAATCCGGAGAAAAAATGCTGTGTGGTATAGTGTGAATACTATTAACTGAAACAGCAACACGTATCAGTAAAATTTAAGTAAAGTCTAGTATGAATAAGTAAAATGATAAGCTGAATAAAACGTGTTTTTACCTGCAGTGGCAGTGGAGGCGATAAAGGACAATAAAATCACAACAGCTACCTTCATCGTAGAGATAAACCTGTTCAGAAAAATGTTGCAAACGTGTTCCAATGAGTATATGAAACAAATGACAAAATTGAACCTGTCAATAACTTCTGGTTTGGGCACCTTAATTCGTCCACAGGGCCTTCTCTGCCTCAACATGGTGGGCCTGGGCCGGGCGTGAAAATTCCTCAAGTAAATAGGCCATTTCCGAGTTGCCTTTAGCCTCTTTATCAAAGCGAGGCTAGGTGCGAAACCTTTCATATGAAAATGAATTTTCATTCACATGCAAATAAAACTTATTTGCATGTTTTCATATGAAAGGTTTCGCACCTAGCCTCGCTTTGATAGAGAGGCTAAAGGCAACTCGGAAATGGCCTGTAGACAAATTCGGCTAACGCATTGTTGTACCCTTTTGGGAATAGAACTCTTTGTTTTGTTCTTTTGGGAATAGAACTCTTTGTTCGTCATATTTCCATATCAATGAAGCATTGACATGAAAATTATATGGAAATATTGTGAACAAAGAATCTTATTCCCAGAAGGTTTGAATTGGGTACAACAATGCGTTAGCCGAATTTGTCTATTAAGGCATGGGTCTCCTGCCATTTCACACAAAAAGTGAGGGAGTGGTGTATCTTTTGAGTCTTTATCCACAAGAACGAAAAACTTTGGCAGAGTAAACAGTTTGCAAATGTGGTCATTTTCCTACGCAGAAAATATGGAAATTAAATCACGTGACTTGTCAGGGTATTTTTTAGCTAAAAAATCTTATACACAAAATGGGAACACTTTTTACTATTTCCTGGAGTCTGTCATCAGCTTTATGATTTTAAGGCCACAAGGTAGATCATTTCTGTGCTTGGCAACTTCAAGATAATTTATAGGAAAGGCAGGGAAAAAGAAATAACTGTTATGGGGGACTGGGCGCTAGTACAAAGATATAAAATATCAGCAAGACCACAGCGACAAACTGTTGAGATGTGCCGGATCTCCCAGTTGTAGACTTGGATCAGTACAATAATTACTTGTAGAAAAACAGAAAACGGCAAACTGATCCTTACGGCAAGGCGATGAAGGAGTAAATAAAAGAGGCTAACAGAAAAATGAAAAAAAATTTTTTCATTTTTCTGTTAGCCCCTGAAGGTTTGTTTTCAAACCGAAATATTGGGCAAATTCGTTTAAATATAAATTTTGTTTTATTCTTTTATTTACTCCTTCATCGCCTTGCCGTAAGGATCAGTTTGCCGTTTTCTGATTTTATGCTAGTACAAAGTACCGTTTAATTTCAAACAATGAAATATTCAACAATTTCCAAGCACAGATCTTTTGTTGCTCCTCTTAGGACTTATCTGGTAGTATTGAAGTGTATTTACGGTTGTCATAAACTGTTCCCATCTTTGATTTTGGTTTTCGTGGCCGTATCAAGTCACGTGACCTAAAATTACTGCATTTGCAAACTCTTCAGTATTCCAAAGTTTTATGTTTTTATGGCCAAAGCCTCCGAAGATAAACCACCCCCTACCTTTTTTTGAAAATAACTGTTAACCCATGCCTTAATATACCTGACGGAGCATTTTGCCACAGAAAGATGGCGATGCCAGAAAACAAACGCGGCTGCATTTCGCTGCAAAAAAATGTCGTGCGTCACGTGAAAAAATTCTATAGGATTTTTGGAGTTTTTAGACGCATTCGCAGACGTAGACATAGCCATTTTTTTGAAAGCGGAGGAGAGGGTCTGAATGGGGTTTAGTGTTTAGTGTTATTTACCCATAACTTTTAGTGTTTACTGTTAAATTAGCCTCTATTTTATATGTTTTCTGTTTCCGGAAAAAGTACCAACCTCAAAAGGAAGCAAGTGGAAATGGAAACAATCTTTAAGTTGGGCACCATGCAACCGCATGGGCTCAACACGGTTTTCCAATTTCCTCTGAATTGCGCGCGCTCAAACACTATTTTCTTAGCGCGCGCTATCATAATTTTTCAAACAGTACAAGTCTCGTTCAAAACAACGGTCATCGACCTGATGAAGGGCCAAGCCCGAAACGTCGTTGTTAGAAATTAACTTGACACTTTCACAAAACAATTTATTTTATTTTTCCAATATATAATGTTTATTTCTATTTCAAATTCTTGTTTATAAGTGTCACGCATCCTTGGGAATTCAATTTTTGAATTCATTCGTTTTGTTTTAGCACACTAACATATACGCCGAGAAGGCTTTGCTATCTGAAATCAATGCTTCAATGAATGTATTCCCTTCTCGGATCATTTCTATAGTTTCACTTGATCCAAAACGCAACACGTTTTTGGACGGTACTGATAAGCAGTGTAGTCAATAATTCAGTCACAGCAGGCTTTCCTGTAGTTATTAGATGCATAACTATTTAAGTAACAATACGTGTAAGAAGTAGGCAATTCTCTATTGTTTCGATGCATTTCGCTTTCCCCACATAAGAATGTTTAGATTTTCGTACTGAGAATACGTCAACCTATAAACAACATGGTTTTGAAATAAAATTTACTGAAACTTTATTTTAAAGCGATGTTTCTTTTGTGTTACAAGATTTCAGCCAATCGTGAGACTCCAAAACAATGGCCAAGAAAGACTTCTAATTTTCCATGTTCCCCACATAGAATTTTTGTTGCATTAAAAATCACAATAGTTTTCACTAAAAGGGAATCAATTAGTAAACTAGAGATAAATAAATGCGCTGCCTCATGAAGTTATGGTAGATTTTATCTTTCGGCATACGGGTAGTTGTGTAGAATGGACTTTGTTCTACATTTTGTATAGCATTTCTAACATATTCCAAGATCAGCCGGATCGTGATTCCCATAAGCGCACATTCCCGTAAGCGGCGGCAGACACTTTCAGGGGTTACGATTTAGACGTTTCAGACAATCATTGGGGTCGTTTTTGTTTCTATCGGAAATTTACTGTTACAGTGAATTTTCTTTACTGTTAGTGTTCAAATGCCTAAAAATTAACTTCTAATAAAAATCGATTTTGATAAATATTTTAACAAGAAAATTAACGATATGAAAACTACATGACGTTTCGATGACTTCATGTCATCATTGTCGTATGAATAA
The DNA here is from genome assembly GCA_022457155.1 of Cladopsammia gracilis. Classification (NCBI taxonomy): domain Eukaryota; kingdom Metazoa; phylum Cnidaria; class Anthozoa; order Scleractinia; family Dendrophylliidae; genus Cladopsammia; species Cladopsammia gracilis. Next base: position 841,430 of record JAJGOT010000141.1, on the reverse strand, counting down.
ATTGAGGGTAGCGGTTAAGCATATTTATAGTAATAAGGGCGTGAGAAAATAAATTTAATTAGAATGCGTGGCATGAAACTCTTTACTTAAATGCTTTCATGCCACGCATTCTAATTAAATTTATTTTCTCACGCCCTTATTCCTATAACTGAGGCCCCGTCCACACGTATCCGGATATTTTCGAAAACGGAGATTTTTTTCTTCGTTTGCACCTCCCGTCCACACGTAAACGGCGTTTTCGGCAACAAATACGGAGGTTTTTGAATACGCTCTCCAGACTGTAGAAGTCATCGAAACGTCATGTAGTTTTCATATCGTTAATTTTCTTGTTAAAAATTAACTGTTTTTTTTTTAATTCCGGAGAGCCCAAACTCGGTGTTAAAGCGGGACTTAACCTAAACGCCATTTTTTCGCCACTTGGCATGGCTTTAATGGAAAGTTCTCGTTCACGTTTCAAGCAATCCAGGAACCCAATGCTCATCCCATGAATCTATGTTGTGGGGTGTTTTGTAAATTTTTGGGTGAGTTTTGGGTATGTTTGGGAGGAAAAAGTTTTTCTCAAAGGATTGGTAAAATTAAGAGAAATGAGAAATATTGAAGATTTACTAAGTTTTAAAATTAGAATTTGTAGTTAATAATTAATAGACGGACACCAAGTCAGTCCACTCCACTAGCAACCTGGGGAGCTTCTGTGTGAGTATCAACTGTCTGTTGGAGTTCCAAACATCATTTTCTTTATTCTTTCCCTTCTTTAAACCTCTTAGAATTTCATTCAAATTAGGTTTAGTCCCGCCTTAAGTGTTATCGAGGTACCCCATTCAGACCCTCGGAGGAAGCCCGGGACGAGGTTGTGTGGTTTGGGTCCTGAACGTTGAAGACAACAGTACTACTCTCCCCTCCCCTGGATGGGATGCTGGTCCGTCACGGCTACAATAATCATTTTGTTATATTCTCTGCTTCCTTCGGGGGATGGGGGGGGGGGGGGGGTACTCCCATATATGAGCTATATAGGTATGTGCCGCTGTGAAGGGTATGGTTTTCAGGCAGTTTAGTCTGGGATAGGGTATAGTAATCAGAGATTTTTGGTCTAGAATAGGATAGGGATTTTCGGTGTTTAGTCTAGAATAGGGTTGCAAAATGCAGCCAATATGGTCTAGTATAGGTTAGGGGGTCTCAGAGTCCCAGAGACACACCCCCACCCAAAAATTTGCAGAGTACCCCCCCCCCCCCTCCGATCTGCTTCATAGGCCGTCCGTCACACAGACAAACACAAGTGATAAAGATTGAAATTCCCTGCGCAGCGTTGATACTAAATGCTAAAATGAAAAAAGTGATAAATTTCGATGCTGTTCATATAATTGTTATATCGACGTTTCGGCAATGCTGTTTTGTACTTTGTACGTTGAAGAAGGCAGCATTGCCGAAACGTCCGTGCACTGTATAACAGTTATATGAAGAGCGTCGAAATTAATCACTTTTTTCATTTTATTATAAAATTCATTAATAATTCATTAGGAAAATACAAAAGAAATGAATGTTTAATGAAGGTTTGTAAACCCCAATACAGATCAACTGAGTTGATGTATTATTAAACAGTAGCATTAACTTTTGATACAGATCTCTGCTGAGCTAATTAGTATGCATTAACTTTTGATACAGATCTCTGCTGAGCTAATCAGTATGCATTAACTTTTCATACAGATCTCTACTCATTGTTTCATTTCATAAGTCAGATAAAATATTCGCGTCCGATCTGTATGGGCGTTTACAATGGCTCGCCTTCGGCTTGCCATTGTAAACGCCCATACAGATCTCCCGCTCATATTTTATCTATCACGAAAAACTCAAGTGCCATCATCCTATAATTGCTCTTGAAACAGAATTTAGAGAAATTTTGGCATTCTCTGCAACTAGCGCGGACTTCTGAAGAGCCACACAAACGTATTTTGGAATAAATTTTATTCTTTTCGATAAAATGGCGCCAAAAAGTCAAACTTGTAAAGAACTGTAAAAGAACTGTTATATTTCATTCGTCTCAGATGAATAATTCGTTTAACACTTTTCTTCCGTATTTATTTTCAATCATTATGTGTCTTAGCGAACGATACGTGTTAGACGCATTTATAACACGCGAGCCTTCCAAGAAAAATATATACGGTCATAGTTCAACTAACACCTTAAATTCTCTCTGATATACAATACCAGAAGCTTATCTCTTCTGATGTTTAAAACAATAACGCGGTGTATTTACAAAAGGGGCATTAATGAAAACAATTATATTCTTTCAACGCTGAATCAGTATAGAAATGAAATGAAATAAATGCGGCCTAAAAACAGTTGAAAATGATTCAACTGACGCCCACGTTTGAGTGGCACTTCACAGTCTGTAAAACATGTAAATTAAAATACTAAAAAGGTATCTGAAAATAACGTGTGAGCAAGTTTGTGCGATCTCTGCGCCGCTTCGAATATACAGTTTTGGATTTGCGCTTACTTTCAAGGCTTGAAATTTCAAGCTTAAATATTTTTTTTAAACGATGTGATCAATTTTTAGATTTCACACTTGGTTTCCTACCAAAAGATTGTTACTGATTGGCTAAAAATAAAATGTGAGCATTTTGGAAATCATAGAAGCGTTTCGTGTACAGGAGGGCGTGCATTGTACCTGGAGCCCGATTTATGCAATTTTCAGAAATATCAAAACTGCTCCAATAATAAATCTACCCTGCGAGCACGAGTAGTTCATACGATTTCCTGTACGTAATTAAAAACAGTTTTTCCAAAGAAAAAGCTGAAGCGATGCCAGAACACGAGCTATTGTAAACGCCGTCAGAAATCAGTGGCGCGTGGGACTTTTTCGTCTTCAAAGTATACCTTTTGCGGACAGTAAACTAGCGGATGAAAAATGAAGACAAATAATTTAAACTTATAACTTAATCATGCCGTTATACTGACTGTAAAGAACACTCCTTAAAAATTCAAAATATTTAAAGGAATATTGTGGAAAAACAGGCGCATACGTTCCATCGTAAACTTCGCGCCTTTCTTTTTATACGCATATTTCGTATAACGAGATGTATTTAAAATTGTTCCATATAAAAATTATACTAAAAAAAGCGTACAAAAGAGTATATAAAAGTGAAAAAATGCTACTATTAACTGCAAAAAACTGCACATTGAACTAACCTTACACAACTTCTGAGTGTCTTGAGAAACTGTCTTCAAAGCAAGTCTGCCAAAGACTTATGAGTCCAGGACAGCTTGATTAGACCTTTTGTACCCTATGCAAATCACATTAATTAACGGTAATGTATGATAAAATTATGATCATATAACGCGCGCGTTGACTGGTTGCGCGCCATTTTCTATTCTTAACTGCAAGAAAGAACTGATTAATCTTGACTTTATTTACTGATATAAATTTCCTTCACTATATATAAGGCTTTTCACCAGTTATGTACGAGTATCACTAACTAAAACCAGGGAATATCTCAATACATTCTAATTACACACACTGTCAATTAATCAGTAACCATTATAATTTCTGACAACAAATAAACATGAAAAATGTGATAACACAACATTAGGGATTTGATTATATTTCTCGTTGCTGTTATAAAAATATAAGAACCGACATTTCACTTAGAATTTCCAATTCCGAGTAACCATGACTACAACCTGTTGATGTTAGCGTAAACTACTCTGTTTAAGTGATAACTGTAATAAGCGTTGAAGAGTAATTTCAACCTGCACTACCCCTGGTTAAACTGTTATCCATTTGTAGTGTTTTGAAAGTGATTAATTTTGTAAAGGATAAATTCCGTTTTTTCGAATCATAGCTTCTGAAATGTTATGTTTTGTAATTGAGCTTTTTATAAGCTGTGATGTCATCGCGTCGCGTCCCTTGGAATAGGAAAGCATTGTAAAGTA